>BHDV01065397.1:57631-89126 GCA_005406045.1 Adoxophyes honmai
GCTGAGTTAGTAATTTAGAAGGCAACTTAGATTTTTCAGAAGCCGATTATGCTATTAAAAAGAAGTCGGTTTAATTACTACCCCTAACTTTTTAAGCAAGAGTTAAGTTAAATTTCTGCTTTTGAAATAAATGAAGAAAATTTACGAAAACAAAATCACATCAGCTCAGAGATTTATGAGACCAATTCAGCTGTCACCATCCGCCGAGTCGGACTCGCGCGAATGGTTCCGTGCCATTGACTAGGTAAACAACTGCCTACCTATTACCATAGCTATTACCATGTATTGATATCGAGCAAAAATAAGCAAAAAGGGCTTTTAAATGGGAGCCCCATAATTAAAGATTATTTTTATTTTGTTTTTAGTATGTGTGGTTACAGCGGCAACAGAAATACATAATTTGTGAAAATTTCAACTGTCTAGCTTTCGCGGTTCTTGAGATACAGCCTGATGACATAGAGAAGGACGGATAGACATTAAAGATTTAGTAATAGGATCTTATTTTGACCCTTTGGGTACGGAACCCTAAAAAAGAAATCTGGAAAATAAATTTGATTAATATGATATAGCACAATTCTCTTGCTGACTAATCAGGATATATATTAGCCTGAATATTTAGTTCCGTGGTCTGTGGTCCGTATGTTTTGAGTAGTAAAGTGACTAAAATTCATGTTTGAATAACAACACTGTTATTCAAATCGTGAGAGCGGGTACTTTACATTCTCAATAGCCTGAGACAACATCATCATGTGGACATAATAAGTTAAGTGGACTTAACCAACACTGCAACGTGTATACAAGCATTACCTATGTAAGTTTTATGGCATTAAGTAGATTTATGTATTTACTCTTAAATGCCAATAACTTACAAATCTACAAATAAATATGCTATATTTGTATGAGGTACTTAAGTACAAATAAGTACGTGTTTTTTTTTTCTAAATTTGTACCTACACCTAATTTGTGTTCAAAATATACTAACATTCATAAATAAAATTCTAAGTTTGAAATATTGTGAGTAACTTAGGGATTTTCCACAGAAAACCAAAGTTTCATAAAGTTCACAATATAGTAAAAAAGTATTTTATGAAGCGAAGACAGTTCACTTAAGTCTGCTTAAGAAAGTAAGTAACTTAACACTAACCGTGCTTCAGACGTCTATTTTTATGTTAGTTACATTCCTGATTCCAGGTTACAGGGAAAATAGAACCTGTACCGAGTGAGTGTCAAGAAGGGGTTCGGTATAAAAGGGATGGCGGGGCCGGCGCGCGAGTCAGTCGCAGCGCAGGCCCCAGCAACGGCCGCAGCAGCAGCACCCGTGCCAGCCCGCGTAGCCTCGCCGACGGTAGTCAGTCTCGGTTTCCCTGCCGCTCAGTCTCTTGGAGGAGGGCGCGCGCCGCGAACGTCGCTCGAGCCCGCACCCGCCGCGCCTTGTCTCCCGCGTAAGTGTTAACAACAAAAACAAACTCGCGGCCGCTATCTATTTCAATGAGGTAAGTTAATAAATAATGTGCGATCTTATTTGGACGTGTTAACTGAGTTGTCATTGTGCTTGGCGATGTACCTACGTTTTATTTTTCTGTTTCGGTTCTTAATTTAATTTGGCTTCTATTTAGATTTGGATGGAATTAAATGTAAGCGTAGTGATGACTATTGTAATTATTTTTTAAATGCCTACTCTGTTATCGAGCTAGTAACTGCTAGTGAAGATTTATCGTAATAAACATTACTTTAATGTTTCACTTTTGACACCGAAATTAGATTCTCGCGTACTTCTTGTAATTAAACTGATAATGGTTTACGTCGTACTTATTTAATTCGGTTGTCCCGGTACTGGCAGCAGAATAATCTTCGAAGGGTACTTATTTGTCACAATGCCGATGCCGGCGAAGAGCGCGCGACGCCGGCCGGGCCGCAGCGCGGGACACACAAACGAGTGCTGAGACTTAATTTCCATATTTATTATTTACTTATTTATCAATTTATCATAACCACTGTATACCATTAAGTAGAAGCTATAATATGATGAGATGCGCATGTGGCATATAGCAGTAGAGATGTACGAAATTAACTCAAAGCTTGTATTTACCTATAAATG
Organism: Adoxophyes honmai; assembly: GCA_005406045.1. Taxonomy (NCBI): domain Eukaryota; kingdom Metazoa; phylum Arthropoda; class Insecta; order Lepidoptera; family Tortricidae; genus Adoxophyes; species Adoxophyes honmai. The sequence continues at coordinate 59,730 of BHDV01065397.1, forward strand.
TATCGGCTATGTATTAAATATTCGGCGCTTGTCTTTCCATTAGATCTAGCTAGATTACTTTAATAATTTCTTAAAACATTAGTTTATGTCCCATTTACAATTACAACGTAAACAAAAGTGAACGCCTGTATTCCGGAATGGGGTAGGCAGAGAACACGAAACAATACATGGACAAACCATGACCATTCGTTTCGTAGTGACTAGTATTTGTAATATTACTGGATGACGGTTGCTGTAATGAAATCTATTTTTTTAATTGATTGAAATACAAGTAGGTATCATGTATGTTATTTTATTAACAACTAGCTTTTGCCCCGCGGCTTCGCTCGCATTAGGTTTAGATTTTTCATACAACGGGATTTTCCCGCTAATTCCCGTTCCCGTGGGAATTTCGGGAATTCCTTTCTTAGCGGATGCCTACGTCATAACATCTACCTGCCTGCCAAATTTCAGCCCGATCCGTCCAGTGGTTTGGGCTGTGCGTTGATAGATCACTATGTCAGTCAGTCAGTCAGTCAGTCAGTCACCTTTGAGTTATATATATATAGATAATCTATTTTTGATTATTTTTATAAAATATAAAATATTTGAATATATATCATATTTTATTGGACATAGTCCCAAAATAAGCATTATTTTAACGCATGTGCTATGTGTACTAAATAGACAACGGATAATCTTACTGATATAGCTAAACATCCAAGACTCGAAACCAAACATTCATAAACACCTGTTCCGATCGGGAATCGAAGCTTAAGCTTCAATCAGGTTTTCTAACCACTCTGGGCTATCCGACCGTCGTATACCGTGCTATACCTATGTACTCAAGTGGGCCACAAGAGGCACTTTTACACATCTTTTTAAATTTCCGTGCCATGTTTAGCTAAAATGTCACTTAAAGCTGTGAAAAAATTTATCCTCTAAGCAAAGTTTCCGCGACCGAAAAATAATTTTTTTTTGCTGTTGGTAATGTATGTCGATGTATTGGGAAAACCAAGGGATAACGGCTATGTTAATTTTGTCTCTCAATCCGTTATCTTTGAAAGCATGTCTTTGGTTGATAATGATAACGACTAATGTTGTAGGTATCGATAATGGTACGAAACCTACGTGCGCGAGTCCAACTCGCACTTGACTCTTTCCATACATTTCTAAAAGTAGTTAAATTTTACAAAGAATTAATCGTTAACTAGTTTAAGCCTTTTTTTCTGGCTTCAGCCGCTAACGTGCCCGTCTTGAGAGCTCGGCCCGCGGCCTCCCTGCCCCACGCCCACGTCTCTCCTTCTACATACTTATCTTACTAGGCAAGCCTAAAATCTTGCCAAGTTAGATTTCGGGGTCCGTAACATACGTTACATGGCCACATGGAGGATAAGTAATTCATATAGCTCCCAATGATTTCCAGACGTTTCTCCAAATTGCTCTAATAATACAAGTCTAAATGCCACTAATTGGAATGGCGCCAACAATAAAGTGCTTTACCATATAATTCACTTTTCCAGGAGAAAACTTTTTGCTATTTTATGATTGTATAGATATTATTTGAGTACTTTTAACATAAAATATTAAGTACATAAGTAGGTACATAATGTTTACCAACCATGAAGAAGTGTCACGGGAGAAACCAAGCAAACGGAAATATACATTAGGCACGGAACGCGCTTGCCTTTCAGCTAATTTACAAATCTCATTAGCTATTTACCTCGACGAAAGCTATGGAGTCTGTGTTATCGACTCAGAATGTTCGCAGTAATTCGTTTATAGTCAAAGAACACAAGTTAGCAAAAAATATGAGAAGATGTGTTAAGGTCATGGACAAAAATTAAAACCGTTCCTACTTATATTATTGCATTAACTACATTAACTTACCAAAATCTAACATAATATTTGATAGCGATAGGTACCTACCCTCAGGCTGGCACCAAGCACAGATAGAGAGGTTAAGAATTTTACTTCCACTGGTGACTGCTAGCAGGGCTATAATTTCTCCGTAACAAATGAAGCTGGCGCTAGCGAGTACGGTCACTGCAAACTCCTGACGGCACGGGCATAGGTCGGTTGTTGGCAATTTTGAAACTTTTCAATATAGCCACCCTACGAGTATGGTTACTCATATTGGTATCCCTATGGGCAGGTATACGTACTTAGTCGATTATCGTATGCTAAGTTTTTGAGAGTTTTTAGTTTCCTACCGTTCAAATAGTAGTGAGATGCGTGCGTTTGCGTTTCGAGTGTTTACTATTAAATCTATTTTATTAACATACTTATATTTTATTACACTACTAGCGGACCCGGCGAACTTTGTTCCGCCTGAGAAAATGAATGAGCATACTTTTGATTTAAAAGTACCAGGATAGCATGAGTTATAAACGGTCGCACAAACACTACTTTTGAAATTTTCAATATAAGTACCCATTTAATTGAGTACAACAGTTTCATGTGATTAAACTTATTAATTTCACGTTGTTCCTTTCTTTTAAAATACTATGTTACTTAGGCAGAGTTCTTATTTTTTAGCTTTACTTTTGATTGGTATCAAAAAAGTAGGAAGATTTTTTTTTGAGATTTAAGTAGGTTCGATTCCCAGACGAAGCAAGTAATTTTTAGAAAATCTATCAATACAGAATTACTGACTTTTAAAAATAAGATAAAGCCTTCTTTGAGCAAAATACCCTATCTACGATATTTAAAGTACTTCCTCTTCATGTCCCATAACTTTGGAACACCCTGTGTAATTTTTAAAAAATCTATCAATGCAGAATTACTAACTTTTAAAAATAAGATAAAGTCTTATTTGAGCAAAATACCCTATCTACGATATTTAAGGTACTTCCCTTCCATTTCCCACTTTGGAACACCCTGTGTAATATTAGAAAATCTATTAATACAGAATTACTAACTTGTAAAAGTAAGATAAAGTCTTCTTTGAGCAAAATACTCTATCTACGATATTTAAGGTACTTCCCCTTCATGTCCTATATTTGGAACACCCTGTGTAATTTTTTGAAAATCTATTAATGCAGGATTACTAACTTTTAAAAATAAGATAAAGTCTTATTTGAGCAAAATACCCTATCAACGATATTTAAGGTACTTCCCCTTCATGTCCCATAACTTTGGAACACCCTGTGTAATTTTTAGAAAATCTATCAATGCAGGATTACTAACTTTTAAAAATAAGATAAAGTCTTTTTTGAGCAAAATACCCAATCTACGATATTTAAGGTACTTCCCCTCCATGTCCCACTTTGGAACATCCTGTGTAATTTTTAGAAAATCTGTCAATACAGAATTACTAACTTGTAAAAATAAGATAAAGTCTTTTTTGAGCAAAATACCCTATCTACGATATTTAAGGTACTTCCCCTTCATGTCCTATATTTGGAACACCCTGTGTAATTTTTAGAAAATCTATTAATGCAGAATTACTAACTTTTAAAAATAAGTTAAAGTCTTCTTTGAGCAAAATACCCTATCTACGATATTTAAGGTACTTCCCCTTCATGTCTCAAATATGGAACACCCTGTATAGATGTCGAACGGGATAAAAAGTATCCTATGTCCTTTTCCTAGCTCTAAGCTATCTACCCACCAATTTTCAGCCATATCGGTACAGCCGTTCTTGAGTTATAAATGGTGTAACTAACACAACTTTCTTTTATATATATAGATTAAATCTTTTCTTTCCACGGACTTCTGAACCTGCTTACAAATACGACCCCGCTATCATACTGAACATTGAACCTTCCTAACACGTTTGTGACTTGGACTCGATGTTTAGGATAATTAGTAACGTTTTATCTCTGCTCCTAGGTTGCCTAAATAGGCACAATTTTTTATTAATTTTTTATAGGCGTATTGCCTATTACCTGAGTCAAGTTGCATAATTTCTTTACATCAAGGCTCAAGATTGTATGAATGCATTTCAGTCTCCTATAAAAGTTTCGAAATTGCCCAACAATTAGAGTTGTTGAGTGTACAAGCGGTGCTAGCCTGCCCGATACTTTATCGGCAGTAAACGTCAAACGGAGAGGTCAAGTTAATGGCCACTGCGCGTCAAAAATATCAACCGCCGTCACGCTCGTCAGCGCATATCCCGATACCAGGGATATCCCGATTACAATTTATCAAAGTATTCCCTTTTCATACAAATACAAATGACTATCTTTTTCTTTCCTTCATATTGTATACCGGTGACGTTTTGCAAATTATTATGCCATTTTTATGAACCATAATTATGATATTTTTAGGGAGAATTTAAAGAAACCATGTAAGCGATAATAGTGTCGGCGTTTGTATTTAATAGTAAAAATTCTTACTATTAGATAAATATAATTTGAATTGCTGAAAAAAATAAGAATTTCGCCGTTCAAATTTGACTTGATTAAAAATATCTAATAGCACAAACAATCTAAAAATGCTTGTAAAACCTACGACTAACTCGCTCTGTCTGTCTCCTTGTTACCTCTTTCCATTTCTACCGCTGAAACGTTTGTGACGAAATTGAGAATGGATCAGATTTTTATTACTAAGGCTACTTTTTATTACGGAAAACACAATAGTTTTGGAATGCAGTATTCAATTAAAATTGGGGTCCGTAACCTGCTAGTTAGTGATTCAGGAATTCCATTCAGATGGAGTCGCAGGTAATAGCTAATCTGTCTATATGTAAATACATATTTTCTTTCATATAAAGTTAATCATACAGGCCGGCCCAAAACTATTCGACATAAAGGGACAGCGAAATAAAAATCACATCTTATTATATTTTACGTAGGTAATGGTCAGTTACGTGTCCTTGAAAGGCGATTCTGTTTCGTGCCTACTGCCACTGAATAAAATGTAAAAGTGTTTGTAAAGGAAAGTCATCTCGCGAAGGGTTTATTCAATTAGGCAAGGGAGCAGTACGAGTCTCGTAACGAAATTTTGTCGAACAAATGTCGTTTTCTAATATTCTCAGAATATATTCCTACGTACCCATAGGGAAAATAATTAATCGACCAAAGTTGCTGGTATAAAATAAGACGTAGTAGTATGTGGAATATTTAATATTTTTAGCCTTTATTTAACTTGCAGTATTTGTTCAATCAGATCAATTCCAACAAGTAATTCACTTCCAGTTGCCAGTAGATTAAATTAGCATGTGACACGCATTTGCATGCGGCATACCTGTATGCATTGTATTCTGCAGATTGAGACCAACATAGCTACCAGTATTTGTAGGTACTTGTATCATTAACTTTGAGACACATCTGCAGTCTATCTGGTATCATTGTGGTAAGTAAGTATAACAAAAAATATCGGGTTAAGATAACCTGTTTCATATCGAGAATTAGAAATGAAAATATAGGTACAAACTAAATATTACAAAGAACTAAAAACGACTGCTTAAATAGATGTATACGTTTTTGTTCTTGTTTTGATTATTAGCTACTCAGCCCGACTAGCACGGCAACACGCACTAATTGAGTTGCGCTACATGTAATGTAGTTCACCAGTCCTACCTGCACCCTTTTTTCAAAGAAATACCACAGATTTCTGCCTCTGTAGGAAGGATACCTGCCTCTATATTTTGTGGTTCGCAGAATTTCACTTTATCCATCCGTCCACGAGCCCAAATCCTCTAGTAATTTGATGACAGTTTCTGAGGAAGAACAAGTTAAATGTGAGGAAAAAGATGTACCTACCTACTTACATATTTATCAAAGCCATTTTGAAGCAAAAGTTATTAAAGAAATGTAATGAAAAATACATATTTTAATATACTAAATAATTATGTACTTACTTACTACATATATTTAATCTCTTTAGTTAACACAACTTAGAAAAGGTAGGTGAAGTACCTACCAATAAGTGACAGGTTTTATGATAAACGATTAAACAAGGTTTTTATATTTTCGGCAAGTATTCTTTAAAGCGTGTACCGAGGTCAGGTAACGTACAGTTGTATAACATACATTTATTTTTGCCTAAGTATACCTACGTATACGTACGTAAGTATATTGAGCCGTGGTAGCCTAGCGGTTCGACCTGTGGCCTCTCAAGCAGAGGGTCGTGTGTTCCAACCCCGGACTCGCACCTCTGAATTTTTCGGAATTTATGTGCGATATCGAATTTGATACCTGTTTATCACGAGCTATTCGGTGAAGGAAAACATCGTGAGGAAACCTACACACAGCGACGAAGTAATTCAACGTTGTGTGTGAAATTTCCAATACGCACTGGGCCCGCGTGGGAACTATAGCCCAAACCCTTTCATACCGAGAGGAGGCCTGTGCCCTGCAGTGGGACGTATATATTCTGATGATACCTACGTATTCTTGACTTTTAACAGTGTTAAATCCCTGCATTAACGATGTAACGAGTATGTTACGTTGTCGTGTGGAGCGGATTCCCTCAAAGTCTTCATGGACTGATATTCAGTACCCTTCTTATCCAATTGAAAAAAGATTCGATACATTTTTTTGCGCACCATTAAATACTGTTAAAGTGTTGGGCCGTGCTGGCGTTTAAACACTTGGCTGCCAGTCGCGGCCTCGCGGCTTACGACCGCGCTCCGCGGCTCCTGCCCCGCCTGCGTCATCACTTACACCTCTATTCGATCATAAAAATGTCTATATTTTCTGAGAGCAATCCATCCCATCATCGTAAAATGCGTGTGGACGGCGGCAGTAAAAGCATCAGTGTCCTATAAAGCTACATCCGACTGCTACATTACCTACACGCATTAGTTATCAAGCAGTTGCCACACGGCGTCTCAACTAGGTTTCAAAGTTGATCAATCAAATGTTAAAAACATCGTTTTTGTGATTTCTGTGAATATTTTACATCATACCTCCATTTTCACCTATAACAATATTATGTTCTTATTAATCTGTTTAGGGTGCATTCAACCAAACGAGAATAAATTTACTTGCGAGTAAATTAGTTTTTGCGGGTGAAAGTTACTAGTAAAATTATTATTTAATTTCGTTTGGTTAAAGATACCCTTACCCTGGCCGCGAGTAAAGTCACGTGCGAGATAGACTCTAACTGTCACTGTCTGACTAGCGACGTCAGAAAATAGGTAGTCTATTTTGCGCTTGAGTCGACTCGCTCGTGTTACTTAACATATACCAAGCTTACAAATATTGAAATTATGTGTAGGCCTTTTATATGTTTTCCAATACTTTTTACAAATATAAAACTACTAGTACAAGTAGACAAAACATTACACACAGACGCTTGAACGACATATTTGCACAAAATATGGGACGAAGTAATCACAACACAGGGAAAAGGGTAAATAATAATTTTGCTCATATTGATTGCGATGAAACTCAAGGGAATCCAAAGCTCAGACCAAGGAAAACAAAACCTGAGACGGGACATACACTCGCATCGAAAATACATTCGGATTTCAACCCAGTCACCCAGTCAGTTCAAGTCAGTCACCCTCCCTAAGACGTGACGTGACACAAATAGCGCGTAAGAAAACGTAAATATTGAAAGAAAACCATAAAACCAATTACTTTATTACTGAATCTGTTGTCAATAAATCTCACAACTTTAAGTTTATCAGCTTCATGCTTCTTAATAGCGAAAAAAATATAAATAAGTTCATTGGCTACCAGAATGAACAGTTACGAAAGTTTATTTTTCTTCCGCCTGGCCCGGCCCCGGTCCTGTCCGTGCATAGCTATCCAAGGATACAATTTGAATTAAATTAGTTACCTAATTTCATGGCTAGAATTAAGTGACTGGCGCCGTGTTTTTAATTAGTTACAATTATTTCCACATTTTGAATTAAGTACCTGTTACCATCTACAAGTTCTGTGGATAGTACAAAAGCATACACACAGATATTTCGCTAAACTCGTTAGATTTATCAGTTCAGTAGCGAATGAAAGAAAATGGAAATAATACCCCGTGTACGCATAATAAACATTTCCAATATATGCGAATAACTTGGTAATATTTGCTAATATATTTATCTATGCCACAAGCTCTTGTGATCGGAGCAAAAACCGGAAAAGTGTGTTTTAAATCGAAATTGAAACGCATTAGCACGTCTTAGTCGGCAGCGGCGGCCGTCGACGCGGACGACCTCTATCTTTCCTTGTTTACCTGTATTTGCGCTGTTACTGCCAAATTTGAAATCTTCACGATTTATTTAGACTCCGGTGTTCTATGGGGTTGCAAAAGTAAAACCGGTGCAAAGTGAATTCCTTACATTAAATGTTAGGCACAGTTTACTTCAATCCTATAAAATCAATCTGATCGTTTGACAAATATTTGTCACATTTGATTAGATTTGTTAACCCATTCTTGGTCACTGTGCCAATTTGGGAACACTTAAAATTAAGGGAAAAATTTAAATTGTTGACGCTAAATGTAATATGATTGGGTACAGTTTTATAATAATAAATAAATCTCCACCTTGTCGACAATAACGTCGCTCCAAACTCTACCGAAAAGGTGAGAAAACTCGCAAAAATGCCTAAAAAAAAAAATTTTTTTTTTCTCATTTCCTAATTCCTTTTATCCTCTTTAATTATAAAATCAACAAATTTTTGATGAATCTCTGCTAGTTTCATTTTGACCATTAATGGGTTAAGTACTTTCAATATGGAGGTGCTGAAACAGATTCGATTAAGTCGGACTAGAATATTAGTGAAAAAAGTCACGACGCGTTGTGTTCCTGAAATAAAATACAAGCTGTTGCAGCGTGGTAGTACCTATATATTTTACCGTGATAAATCATGACTACTTTAATCCTCTGACTCTTCATCAACAGCCAAATAAAAAAAACCTAACAGATAGAAACACCATATTGCAGATTTCAACTAGCAATCAATCCGTAAACAAACCAAAGACGCAGCGACGGTACCGTAGGCAATGAAGATTGGTGATAGTATATGATAGTACGGCTTTATTCAGATTTCCTTGGGGAACGCAGAAGCGATCACATTCGATTTGGGGCTAAAAAGATTGCAAGCAATTCGGCTTTCTCTGGGAGATTAGTAGGTACACGCGTAGTAATGCCGTTGGTAAAGTGCGTGGTGAACGTGGAGACTAAGTACACATATCTAAGGTATAATTTTATTTTATCCTCTAGACCTACATAGACTGAAATAATAAAAGGTAGCCTTCCTTGGAAATGAAACTATTCAAGTAGGTACGATTACTGACTTTCGTCTAAATCTGACCGGCGGTTGAAATTGAGAAGCACCTATAGTATAATTATAATGGATGAGTAAAGGAAAGTAGCGTTGATAGAGGGATGACGTGGTCATATAGGCTATTTACAGATACCTAAAGAGGTTCTAATTACAAATGGAGCAATAGTAAGATTCATAATACAAAAGGTTCACTCCAACAATTTAGTTTTATCCAAATCCTATCTCACCCCAAACAAAAACTTTATCAAGCTGTCATCACGTGACAAGGTGCAAGAAATGATCATTCAGTTAAAATTGTGGACGACTGTTCCTGTGACCACGATAGTCATCATTCATTAATCCTTATCGCATCTTCGAAGCACATTTAACGTCGGATGTGTTACTCGTGACTTGTGTAAAGTCGTATAAGTAAAATAATTAAAGCGTTGGTCGTGCTAGAGACCTTGTTACGAGCGGTAGTGTGAGCACGGAAAAGAAAATGAGATTATTTTCCACCAGCGAAGCGGAACGAGGAGGATTGACAGACATATTTCCCTGCTGGCTTACTGCTGTCTAATGGTCGACGGGCCGCAGCGCCTTGTCTGCCGGCCTTATTCTGACGACTGAATATCGAAATCTGCGTCAGCGCTACTGTTCTACATCCATCACCATACCATCTGTTCGATCAGATCCCAATTGAATGACATTTATGGTTATTGAAAATTGATTTGTTTCTATTATGACTGTAAAGCCATTCCAGTAACCATGATTGTGATTTATAAATAGGTAAAACTACAGACAAAACCTTATGGCGTTGTGAGATAACGAATTGCGTATGGATATATGTAGAGACTCATACTAGGTAGAATACGAGAAGAATGTATTTGTCGATTGTACTTTTGCTAAACTGTTATCGACCAACTTTTTAATAATTATTTTTAATGATGTCATTTTGAAGCTAAACTTATGTATTATCAAACCGCGTTTAGAAAGGGATTGAGCTCATATGTCATTTTTGAACTAATGCATGATATAACATTGTGCATGAATAAAGACTATCATTAAACTGAAATAAGTAGATATGTTTCCCATAGGAAAACTAGCAATGGATGTATACTTATTATAGTTATCGTGGTTCAGCTTAGGTTATTCTGATGTATTTATATTACAATATCATATTGGATAATTAATTTAGTAATTATATTAAGAAGTTTATTCTAGCCGCTAAACATTTTGACATTTGTAGGAGAAAATGTAGCTAGCTAAATGTCGTTGACAGGTCGGCATTCAAGCAGAGCGGACACTCCTAGTTTTACCACTGACCCCACGTAGACTCTGAAAGTTAAATACTTTAATAAAATGTAAAACCTTTTATCGCTTTTAAATGTTATCACAGTACGCGATGGTTTTATTTTTAGAATGGGAGATTTTTTTAGGTAGGTACTTCGTTGGATTTAGTTACAAAATATCTGAAAGAGTTAAATAATCAATTCGAGATGTGAAACTTATACAAACTGGATATGTTTGGGTGTGCTAGGCCGGCGAGCCCCATGTTCGCGCGATGTCTCCCGCTCGGGGAAACTGGCCGCGACCAGCCACCAAACAACTCTCCGTCGCTTTTAATGAACCAGATCATCCGTTAATAACAGCCTGTTTACTTACTGAACCAGGCTTAAACTAGGTCAAGAGGCGCTATATTATCACCGCATTTCCCAAGAAACTCCGAACCACCGACAGCCTACTTTTAATGTGATTACCATAAATATCATTCCCGGATACGGCCCTTTAGCAGCGGATGTGCTTAATGTCAAGCTGTAAAGGATTCTTTGAAGTTATCAGGACAAAGCTTCTGAACGTGCTCAGGTGTTTATGTTTATACCGAGGGTTTATTCTTTGTTTGTATTCCAACATTTAAAAATAGGACCCATAAAAGATTTTGATGAGGAAAGCAAACATGTAAAGAAACAAAACTAGGCAGTCTGCGATTAGTAGGTAGGTACGAGGCGGGAATTTCCCGAACTCTTTAAAGGAAATCTGTATTTAAATGACTCAAGTGTATGTACTTCGCGTGCCAAAATGGAGCCAAAAGGGAGAGCAATGCTCTTCCTTTGACGCGATTTCATTTAGTTTTATACCACTTAGATTAGGTGTCTCGAGACAGGATTACTTGAATAGGGCGGCGTCATCTTTGAATGGGTTTCACTCGGACTGTCAATTCCCATAACTAAATCGCTCAAGTGACGTTACTTACTGTAGAGAAAAAGTGGCACGCTTGGTTTTTATACAAATGCAGGAACTCGCGGTATCTATTTCAATATACGTCTGTGATTTTATGCCATAAATTGAATAACCAAGGCGTCTTCTAGGTAGTCGAGTTGGACTAATGTTTGAAAATGACCCTCGATTTTCACAAATTCGAGAGTTACATACGTACCAATAACCTCAAGCATCTTTAACTTATAATTACACATACATACACATACATATTCTCACGCCTGTATTCCCAAGAGGGGTAGGCAGAGCACATGAATTCAAAAATTCAGTGCCACGTCTAGCAATTTCAGGATATCCAGATGGTTAAACGTGATATTGCAGTGACAGGTTGCTAGCCCATCGCCCACAATACACTAACCCTTTCCCAGAGTCGACTCTTACGACACCCACGGGAAGAAAGGGGGAGGTGCTATTCTAACCCGGCACCACACGGGCAACTTATAATTAAACTGCAACAAAACATAAACTATAATACAGAACATAAATTAGTAGTTGACTAAAAGAAAAAACAATTTAGTCCGTCAGATAGATTACCAAGAAATATTGTACACGTATTTTTTCTTTTATTTGTCGAACAAAAAATGATAAGGATACAAAGTGCTCTAAGTTACGAGTGGCGTTACCACGTGGTACAATTTTAACCACGGCTTGACGTCACGAGCCCCCACTCCGGAAGTTTGAGGATCTTTGTCGATGTTTAATTATTTTTGACTTATTTTTCTTACATTACATTAATTTATTTGCTACAGTCCACGAATAATATCAACATTATCAATCTTTATATCAGGCCAGGCAGTCAAATGCTGGGTAGATAAATAACAATTAGATATGTAAGTACGCTCCGCGGGACCCTCTGGAAAAAGAATGCTGTAAATGTAAAAACGTACCCATCTTTAATAGCTTTACAGAATTATAAATTGCCTACCTATAGTTACTTACGCAGTAACGCATTCTCCTACCGACTTAGCGTTTGTAGCTTGTCCATAAAAACTTTATGGGCACTTTGAACAAACTGAATTGCTGGAATACTTTTATACTATTTTTTCACAGTTTTAAATATAAACTGATGGTAAAATTATTGTACATACTGATAACTAATCTTGTGCAATGTATGTAGGTACTTTTGTACTTAATAGATTTAAAACATAAATACCCACGCTACCCTGAACTTTGTAATTGGAATTCCTCGAGTTTTTGTTAAGTTTCTGTGCAAAGACGTCGACGCCGGCGCAACGTCATTCGTAGCGTTACGCGCAACCGGCATAATGAGCTCCTTCATGTATGATGAACGTAATGGTAATGATGTAATTATTAAATTTTTGTAATTTGAAATGAATAACCTTTAAGCCTTATTTTTTACGGTAGCTTGAATCTGAACTCAAATAGGTACATACATAACTACTACTATTTACTTCGCCTATCTATATTACAACTTGTGTCTAATGTTTGTAAGTCGATTTACTTTATGCATTCACCTGAATACGCAACGCAACACAAACACTAAGAAGAATTTTCCGACTCATTGGACATAAAAAAACTTAGATACTTAAATGAGTAGGTATTTTCAGAAGACAGCTATACTCTTACTTGTTGTAATGCAATCACTACGACAGCCAAACAGCGTACATCTTGTATTTTACACGAACGCGCTTGGGAGCAAAGTAGGAAACGGCTTATTTAGACTCAGACTATTACTGATATTAGCGAATCTCGCAGCCGCATGTGACGGGCCGGGGCGGGCGCGCTGCGGGCCGCCGCGTTCGCCGGCGCCGCCGCTGCACGTTCAGGGACTGCCACCACTTCCGCGAAACCCAACGCGCATCTCTATTACATACCAATCATTATCAAGATCGTCGTAATAATTTGCCGATGAACCCTTTGGAGATACCACAACATAGACGCGTTACCAAGGAAATTGTTCACATTTTTCGAAGGTCGCTAGTTCTACTGTCGTACCGTAATTTATGGCATCAGCTGCTCCTCGAGTGTCTATAATAGAGTGGTGACGCTGGCGCCGCTCTAGTGTACCGCGGCGCGTGACCAAAGCGTCCCGTCCTACTATTGTTGCCTCGATATTACCTATAATTAGTGGATATTGCATTGTACTGGCGAAGCACAATGGCCAAGAGGCACGATTGTCCCAAGGATCAACAGTTCGTACTTCCTCCCGTAACACCCGCGCTCTAGCTCACTAAAATCTAGGCTGCGATTTCCTTAGTCGCGGTCTTTTGTACTTTGATTAGCATGGAGGTATTTAGTTGTACGTTTTGAATAGAAGTGCAAAGTTGTTTTGTAAACATGGTTAGCGGTTAATTGACGTGTGTGGGCAAGATGCGGCCCGCGGCTCCTCTGTAGTAGTTTCCAGCATTCCTCAAAAACGCGCTGGTAAATCTCAATTTGTTCTGTTGCAGTGGGGACGGAGATTACATCGCTACGAGCTTCAACAACATGCGAAATAACGTCAAGTGAGTACCATTGTGGTTATTTTTTGCTTACTTCAAAATAGGAGGATATCTTTAATTTTATATACGCGCCTTTGAACTTTTTTATTAAGAAGACCTTGGCATTTTTCCTGACGTCATACGTTTTAATTTCAATAAGCAAACAAGAGCTTTGTTATAATAAAACCTATTATGAGTATTTGTATGTAATAGTTCTGTGGCGAGACAGGCAGCGAAGCCGCGAGTTCTAGGCGCTTTACACTTGCGGCGCGCCTAAGATGAACATAATATTAGTAGTGAGAGGCGTTTGTGCAAGTTCATAACTAAATTAGTCATCCACTAGATACGTAGGCATCTCGCTTACAATACGTTTAGATCCTATGAATTTATGAATTACGACCGTATGTTACTGCTGGTCAATCTCTAAAGTACAGTTAGATTGCTTGCTAAGTAATACTCGCTATGGTTGCAACACCTAACTGTCTGTGTGCAATGCAAATGCAGAACGCACGATCAGCAGCACCCATCGCGGCTCTCGTAACCGGAACGTTAACCGGCTGAGTGAGAATAAAAAGAGCAGGAAAATCCTCCTGCAAAAGAAAATGTAAATAACATCGTTTGAAAAAAATTGATAACACATTCTATTGGAAAAGAAAAAGGTCGAGTCGGACTCGCGATCGAGGGGTTTCGTACCAAAAACTGCAAAAAGATCACGTTTTTTGTATGGGAGAGAGCCCCAAGTAAATAATGATTTTATTTTATTTTTAGTATCACATAATCTATGAAAATTTCAACAGTCTAGCTAGCACGGTTCCTGAGATACAGCCTGGTGACAGACAAACGGACAGACGGACAGGAACGTCTTAGCAATAGGGTCACATTTTCACTTGGGTACGGAACCTTTTTGGTAGAGTTAGGTGTTCAAATCAGTCGTGTTAAAATATATATTACCTTAATTGAATTGTTTAAACGTTCCTCCGGAAAACACCTTGGTTGAAGTGCATGGGTTGTGGCTCCAACTAGACGTCGCAGGCAAGGCTGCTGCTCAAGCATGGCGATGGCGGCCTCCGCCGGAACGTTAACGTTATCAAGCGGCGCGGGAGAGTCATTCTACTGCGTAAAGCTACGAATATCTATCTTGAACGGGGTTGGTATGGAACTTTTCTGAAGACCACTATCTCGCCTACTTCCAATTTAAATATATTAAAATGGATGATTTTAGAGGCACACAATAGTCCATAAGGTGTTTATGCAGTTAATTATAACTTGCCAGAAGAAACATACACAAACATTTTACTAGATACATCTTAGCATTTTTGAAACTAAAGATAAAAAGTTAATTTGATGACTTTGTGAGACTAATGCAAAATCTGTATAAAAAACAATAACTATAGTATAATTAAAACTCATATCAAAACGTGTTAAAATAAAATCGAATAAGACTACGCAAGTGGTTTAAAGTTTTTTGTATGATTACAAGAAACTAACTCGTTAGTGTTTTAACTGTTGGATACATGTATATCGCACGGTCACAACTCGGCTGTCATTTATTTGTTTCCTCTTCGGATTACATGCAGATGTTAATAATCTCAATAGAAATCTTAAAATATTGTGATTACTAACGAGGATGGCCTTATTAACTGTGGAGTTCTTAGCATATTTCCACAGAGTCGTATTTATTAAGTAAGTAACTTAAGAATCTTATGACATAAGGCCAGGTAATTTGACAATTTTGTGATCCAACATAAAGTCGGCAACGTATACCCGCCTGCGATCGTTCTTACGAGTACAGTTAAGAATCAAAGTTTCAAATATAAATAAGTACCACATTAAGGTGGTTTGATATAATATTATTGATTAAGTTCTTATTGATACTTAATTTATTTTCGACCTTGACCGTACAAGAACGAAAAATCGATTGCGTTTGCCAAAAACTATAATACCCTAAGCAAAGTAAAGGAGTCATGCAAAATATACTACGTAATATAAGGTCGGCGTTACATGTAGGTATAATAGCAACATATCACCGTGTATCACTCTCGGCACGCGGCTCATCAAATTTATTATGCATCACTACTCCGCGAAAATTAGGCAGTCCCCTTAGGGATGCACTATGTAAACGCGCACAAGGTTTCATGATAATATTATAATAGTACAGTTAAAAAAGCACAAATTCTCACCCGTTATTTCATCTCATACTTTTACAATATTGCAAGCCGCGAAATGAACGCGATGTTAGACAATTTAAGTCAATTTAAATGAACATCGTGCCTGCATTCCCAAAAGGGGTAGGCAGGGTAACACAAAACGATACACAGACAAAACTACGACTAAGTAGTATTCCAAGTTTTATAGCCACTTTTAGTACAATATTAGACTTAAAAATATGTATGATAGAGGTTTAATAGTGAGAGATAGCTAGGTTTGTATAAAATCCAAATGTTTTACGATGATCTTCATCCATTTTATATATTTTCCAATGACATATAGGTACTTACATATTTTTCTAAAATCACAAATAATTCCTAAGAATATCTAAACAAGTGTTTATTTTTACTTCGTTTACGGACGTATCGTTGAGATAGAAGTTCCTCGGTTTTTACAGGAAAACAACGTCATTTATCATGTAACTTACATGACGTATACATAATATACTTACTTAGATATGTACCAATGTCGAATTATGTTATGTTTGTCTCGTATTACTCTCCGGGGTTTTCCGGTTGCACAAATACTTTATATAGGGTGCTAGAAAATGAAGAGGGGATATTTTGAGGATCGATTTAATACACCATAGTTAATTAGTTTAAATCTAACAGACAATACTCGACGCCATGATGTATTTCTTGAATGGTAATGATGATTATTATCATTGTATGAAACAATAAACATTATTACCACTACCACACAGTACTAAACAATGTAGGTATGTTTTTAATCTATTCTTAGGTTATTCATTAGGTGCTTATACAGGGTGGCTGGAAATTGGCCGTAAATATTTTAATAGTGGTCGGGTTTACCGGTCTGAAAACCCTTGTGAAGTTTTTTCCCGGAATTTTTATTAAGTATGAAAATCTGAAAATATTGCCCGGTCTAATTTGACCCCGGCGCTTAGTCAATCGCCTAGAATCGCAATGTCGAGGAGGAATCATAATCACGAGTGCAGGTGCGCGCTGGCTAAAACCGAACTTGCAGAGCCATATAAAGTAGGCATACCTAATACAGGACACATGAACCTGAAAAGCGTTGAAATATTTGTTTCCCACAAGGTCAATAAAAAAACTGGAAATATTGCGCTTATATTTTAAGTACTCGTATCTACGTAAGCTACCCATGTTTGATATCCTTGTGTAGGAAATTTGTTGAATTTCGCGCTAAGCTGTTACTGTTACACATACAGATCTATTTTAATTAAGTAAATTTAATAATAATGAAGTAAATATTTCGTTTACATAGTGAATTAAATACCAGGTACCTACTTATTTAGTTCAAAAATAGTTAACACCTTTTGGAAAAGTAAAAACCGAAAGTTTCGTCACCAATCGCTTACCTACTTGGTTTATTCTGAGTAATATTTTAAATATTGGTAGTTATTCACAAGCAAAAATAAACGCCGTTCCATCCTCCTTGGAAATTCCATAAGTGCCTAAACATCGACCGGGTATTAATTACACACCAGTGTTTATTAATAGGTAACTGAGAATTTTTCAAAAATGTTGGCAGCAACATTTATTTGAAAGGAAACCATTTTAATGCTTTATCATTCATATCTATCATTCACCAATTTCGTTGTCAAATTCTTATTTTATATTGCTTACCTCCAAATTCTAGCTTAAACTTTCGCAGCCCATACTCGTAAGGGCTGCGTTCAGCATTTCCAAATTCAGAAGACAAACATGAAATTTTTGAATACAGTTCCACGTAAATAAGATAATTAAAAATGAATTCCTGGCGCAGGGGCCCAGCGGCGCGGCGCTGCGATAGCTATCTTCGCGACCTTCGCGCGTTGCAAATACCAAGTATCCGAAGCATCATTGCTGGAGGCCTTCCACTTACTTGTTAATTCTTCTTATGAGATATATCAATAGTGTGACGTCACGTCGTCGCGCTGAAAACGCTCGAACACGGCAACTTCTCCGGTTATCAATAACAAATTTCGCGCGCAGACAAAATCTGAGTCAGGTAGAATGTTATGTAATTCGGGTACAAGATGATTTAGCAACTGTCTGTTTTGTTACAAAAAGAGATGAAAAGGTGTAACAATAAATTCAGTTCTAACGAATTTGAAACAAAGGAAATAAGTATAAATAAATGTTTTAGTTAGGTTTGTTAGTTTCCTACCACGCTTACCAAAAATGATTACTAATTAAATTAACTCGAATCACACGTGGTATCTATATATTAGCGTAGCTAATACAAGTGAACGGTGAATACCTATGTTGAGTTGAATACCTAAATGCAAAACCTTTCATCTGCTCAATACATAATGCTCATTATACAGACAAGGAGTATTTAAATATGTGATATTCTGCACAAAGCGATTGCGGGGGATCTGCTCACGCCTCTTACTTTGCATGAGATTTGCATATAATACTCATACGTCGAAATCCTGACCATTTCTGGTTCATGTTAAAAAAACAAACTTGCCGTGTGGGGTACACGTTATCAAGCAAGGATGATGTTTTGAATGGAATAACTAAAATAACAGTTCATTGACCTCGTGGTGCCACAATCGCAAATAACGGTGGACTCGCACAATAGTCCTGGCTCGGCCGGTCCTGTGTCTTACCGTTACCCGCCGCGGCCGCTTCACAGACACCTTTGTCCAACATACCCACTCTTTATCTTTCACAGTACTTTGACTTCGGCAGTAAAACTGTGTCACTTCAGTGCAGATCACCTACATTCGAGTTAAAGAAATAGAGAATCTTAGATGGACTAAGAGGTCACCGGAACGGTACATATTCTTGCATATCAGATCACTCACAAACCAAAGCATTTTAGAATCTCTGTAAAACATGTTTAATTTGTTTAAGCAAGAGGGGGATTGTCTGATGGAACTGACTATTAGCCATAAATTGACATTTAGTTTCGATAGATCGAATTTCCGAGCATACGCGGCCGGATAATGCGACCACAAACAGCTCATCACATCACTCACCGTGCCCAGTATTTCTGATAGATAATTTCAGTACCTACATTCGGCAATAACTGAAAAGTATCCAGAAAAATGAGGCGGTTGTAGCGCTCGAAAACTTCCCCTGCTTCTACTTCTTTAACTGTAGCCCCTTCTAGGATATAAAATCTATTTTTATAATTTTATACCCGCGTTAGAGCTTACGAGCGGACCGAGACGCTTTCTACGGTTAATTTAACTCTCGCTCGTCCATGACATTAATGTGTTCCTTTCCTATTATGTCAACGTAGCTATATTTATCAGGAACTGATTGGTTAAGCTATTAATTTTCAAATAGTTAGGTATTTTGACCTTATGATAAATAATCTAACCATTGTGATCTCGAGTTTAGAATTACAACCACTCCATTTCTACGGTGGAAGATGTAAAAAGCGACTAGGAAAGAGGTCAAAGGTGTCCTGTCATTTCGTTTATGTGTAAACGACTACTATCCCTGTTAAAGATATAAATTGAAAGTTACTCTATCTGTTAATATGTTTTTTTATCTTTCACGATTCAACCGCTAACCCGAATTCGACCAAATTTAAGTGTAGATGTAGCATGGATACCGAGAAAGGATAGGTACCATCATGCTATTGTACTACGCAAACGGAGTAGCAAGCAACATCAGGTTATATAATTAATAATCCTACGATGCGGCATGGGTTCAGTCATCTCTAATATGACTTTTAAACTTTGAAATTAAACAATATCAGGAGATGAAAAGTAAAAGCTTATTTTCTTTCGATGCGATGCTTTGATAGGTTTTATCAGCGTGAGACGGTCAAAATGGTTCGCTGACCCTTAGGAGACATTGAACCTGGTGTCAAACCGGTCGGATGACATTAAGCATTAGTCGACAATGTCCGAAGCCGAGGACGCTCGTTGCACAACTCCGCATGCGCGAGCTGCGCGACGGGTTGCACCCGCGCACGCGCACCCAACATGCAGCCAGGCCTATATCCTCTGCTTATCCTAGGTTGTTGCAATTTCAACATATAAACAAGATGGTGACGTACAAGAAGCCCGCCAGCGCAGTCTGGGAGAAAGCTTCAAATGGAGCTTACCTGTTACCTCTCTTAAATGCTGAAGCTCATCTAGACTTTGGGGAATTTATTACAAAAAACTTTACATCACAATGTAAAAACTTCTTATACAGTATATGTTTATGCTCTAGTCGCTTTATTCAAGACATTACGTTTGTGTACGCATTCGTAGCAGATATTTTGTCTGAGTCCAAATATCGTTACAGTTACCTATCATTGATTGGGGGTTTGGTTTAACCTACATATGTCAACATTCGGAACTACTCAAATCAATGAAGGGCAATAAGGGAATTGTGGAGAGTCAGGCCGCCGGGTTGTTTTAGGAGCCCCTCTCGACGCGGAGTGGGATTATGAAACTGTAATAGGTAAACACCCGTCCCTATCAAACTGGTTTCACTGGATACGTTCAACTCTTTATGAATTGAAGTGAAGAGATAGGATACGGATAATTCATTCTATCTACAAATTATTCTTGCGTATTTGTCTCTTGGGAAGATTGTTTGTAAACGTTTTTGTTTCAGTATTTTGTTTTGACGTTTATAATGCAGGTTGTTGTAGCGCTTATTTTTTTTAATACTTAGAAGTGGATGTAGTCTTTGACATTTCAAAGTGAAAATACAATAAAAAGTAGACTAATCTTGGCTTTACAAGGGCATTTAAGTTTTTTTTACATATTTATACGCGGTTCCGAGCACGCGTGTGTTTGTACGGCAATCAAACTGAGTCGTTCTTGCTTCATGCCCCAAACTAAGTCGGTCGACGAATTTCGTTTTACATTAGATTGTCCGCCGACCGCCACCACCTCACAATAGCGGGATTATACGCGATCAACGCCTAACATCGGCCTTTATATTCTATCAAAACACACGTAAACATCCAGCCCAAAGGGATTCGGAAGAGCGGACGTAATGTAGGCGTTGGACTGGCTGATAAACATGACAATCACTGGGCAGTATTTACATGCTCCCACTAAAACATTACATTAAATCAACGATGGGACGCTCCTCCTAGTATTAGAGCAGGTTTACATGTCAGCGCTTAAAGAGCGTTTTGACAACGAGCTAAGCGCTTGTAATTTAAGTAAACTACCAAGTAGGTACAAACGTTTCCAATACTGTATTAAACCTCTATAACCCTACAATTTTTATTAGGTAGTACGAGAATTTAATTTAGTTATTCTACTGAACGCTTCTCTCTTCTTTGCAAAAAATCCATTAAGGAACTCGTAACATGTTGTCAGCGAAAATGTTCCGTAGATAGACATACCCGATTCAATTTTTGCAGAAGTGTAGGAGACATTCTGTCATCCGTTTTTTATATCGCACTCATAATCACGGCGGGCTTGTTGCATAAAACGTCGACTGGCGTCACGGCAGGCGAGTGTCATAACTCCCTGCGTAACATCAATTCCACTAGAGAAACGGGTTAACTCAAAAATCGGTAGGTAATTAATTAGGTCTTAAAATAAAAAAATATACTGACTCTTCCCAGCGCGACTTTAAGAATTGTTCAATCCTTTCTCTTAAATAATTAATTTATGGTTCTTTCTGAACCGTAATACCTACATATTCTAGAATCAAACATTTGCGGCAAAAACATTATCCTTTTTCCGTTCAGAATTAGACCAGCACAGGCTACTAAAGGTAACTTGTCTTTCGTAGACGAAGTCGCGGGCAGAGGGTGTATAAATCCTCCTTTAAACAGTCACTTATTTTTGCTAATTTAGCTAGTAGTATATTTCTCAAGAGTGTTCGATGCACACATTTTTTTTCACTAAATACTCTGTGGTTGTTTCTGTTCGTAATTGCATTGTACAATCGTATTTAATCTGGGCAGAAGGTAATTAAGTCGACGACTTGACGTAACTCAATAAGCCGTCGGCAGACAACCTGGCGGTTATTCGAGTTACAACTCCGTAAAATATTGCTTGTTTGTTACTTTGCATGTTCGGGAGAAATCGAATCGCAATCTAGGTATTCCTTTGTGGTACAAATAAGATTTGCACTCGAACTCACAATAAAATTAGCTGCTAACCGGTGAGATCAACTGAAACATCAAGACTAATAATTGCAATAAATACCTATAAAAATTATATTTGATAAATCACAGCCTTTCGGTCGTCACTGTATAGTTTGAGTTTTGTCATTGATTTTAAATTGTCTTTTAATTTATTACCATTTTCAAACAACAATGGGGAAAAAGGTAACTGATTGACAATTCGATTGTTCCACAAAAGAAATAATTAGATACAGATGAAGACGCTTAAGGACTCGGCGAGCAAGAACAGCATTAAGGTCGCGCTCGACGCTGGAGAGCAACTGCGTGGCGAGTCGAATGCGGCCATGAATAAACTTATAAAATAATAGCTCTAACGATACAATATCAATTTGGTAAGTTTTATGGAGCGAGAGAATGGACCCACTTGTAAGATCCTTAATGACAGTCACGCGATCCAGTTTCTCATCTATGATTTTACATTAATTTCAGTTTTTTCCGAAAGTGCGGAGAGCGTGCCATTCCCCGCCCAGGCGTGTACCTCCAGTTCATAGCTTTAGCCGCATTAGTATGGCACCCAACCCAGACCAGCGAGAAACAGAGCCCGCGTACCGCACATCGACTAAAATATGTAGGATCCAACATGTGCAACGTCACCTGCTCAGAGAATAGATCACAGCACTAATAACAACAAAAGAAAACTAGCCATGTTACTATAAACAGCTGAAATGCCCAAATATTTGATTTTGACCAATAGTATATTAAGAATAGGTATGGATGCTTTTTGATTAGCGAATCGAGATGAGAATTAATCTATGCATGCACTTACTCACTATGTCCTGAATATTTATGGTCCATTTAGGATAACATTAGACTTTTAACACACAAAATCAATTTTTTCTCAGAGATCCAAAGTTAAAACTGGAAATCATTATTGTAATAACACTTATCACTCAAAACAAACTGTTTCGCCATTTGCGGTGACGCCTTGCGTATACTAAAAAATGTGTGAGGATTTCACCGTCAAAAGTCTAATGTTATCCTGTACGGACCATAGGTATGTTGTGAGAAGTACCTAGGTACTACAACTCCGACAAAACAACCAAACCGCCCCGAGCCCATGGATACAATGGAAAAAAGGAAAATTACCATTCCGTTCAATGTCGCCAAAGATATTTTTATTAAAGAACAAATAGACAAATTGTCTAAGTAAATAATGTAAATAAAGTGGGTGTTTACGTAAACAGGGAGCGAGCGTTGCGGACTGAAGCTAATAACGGGCGTCGCGCCCTTCGCGTTTCCTTCACAAATAACAAAAGATTTTGTAAAATTGCTCAATACTTCTCCGTTTTGTATCGGCCGCTAGAATTCAATCATTATTGTGCTGAGTACAATATAAATAAAATGCGCATTCCCAGTCACTCACAGCCAGAGGTACGCAGCTAGGGCCTCTACCTACTAGACCCACTAAATATATAAATAAAGTACAGAGGTATCCTTATTATGTGGTGTAACTATTTGTTACTCTAGCAGTTTTATAAAATCGGAGTCTACTTAAAGAGTATTTAAGCACTGAAATCAGTGAATTGTGATTTTATTTACATAAAACGTTTTTAAGATTCTATCGG
Source organism: Adoxophyes honmai (assembly GCA_005406045.1). Taxonomy (NCBI): domain Eukaryota; kingdom Metazoa; phylum Arthropoda; class Insecta; order Lepidoptera; family Tortricidae; genus Adoxophyes; species Adoxophyes honmai. The sequence goes on from BHDV01065397.1 coordinate 83,430, forward strand.
ACACCTGTACAAAATACTTAGAAGGAAAAATAGTACATGTAGGTAAACGTTTCCACGTCACCGCACCGGGTCAGTCGGCGGCACAATTTAAAATAGAAATAGATACACGAAATTGAATCATGAAACTTGTCGATTTCGATTTGATAGTAAGTAACTTGCCTTGTTGCTACTCTCATGCAACTGAGACAGTTGCAAAAGCGTCTTCCGACGGCTCGCTCGTGATAATGCGTTGCTGCGGTGCGATAACAACAACTAACAGACATTTAATAAGGGTTGCCACCGCTGTGCTACTTTCTCGATTCAATCCAACTTGCAGAAGAAAAAGTGGGTGTTGTTTTCGATTTATTTATTTGCATAAAACGACTTGGCTGGTTTCCAATCATACACGAATAAGACCCCAAGAAAAGGCACATGACGGGATCGGATTTTAACACTACAGAAGTAAACGTTAACGAATGACTAATTTAATGATACACTTATAATTTACCTGCCTATTTACGAGCTAATTAGGTTAACTTTTCAGAAGTAAAAATACTAGCACAGATCGGTTGTTGTCGTGCCGAAAATCTCACGATCGTCATCATCACAATCATTTGTAAATCATATCAGTTTTTTTTAGCTAAACTTCTGATATCAACATAGAACTTTCTCCATTTCGTGTTGGACATCTCTAACAGTTAAGCTTCTTTCAGTGTCTCTTCACATTAAATTATAAGTACAATAAGTATAAACTAATATCAGAATTAAAATTTGTTGATGTGTTTTTTTTTTATCACAGTGCAATGTAGGTACATACATACATACATTACGCCTGTATTCCCAAACAGGGTAGGCAGAGCACACAAAACTCTGCATAGACTATGCCAGGACTATTTCGCGTTTCGTTAGCATAATTTTAGGTTTAAATTAAGAGGTACAATAGTGACCGGTTGCTAGCCTGACGCCTAAAATATACTTAAGTAAACCTATTTCCTTAGTCGCCTCGTACGACATCCATGGAAGATATGGAGTGTTATTCTAAACCAAATGTTAACAACTATTAAGTTTATTTACCACTTTTACTGCAAAATCTCTAAGTTACTACAATAATACTCGTATGAATTACTATTTATGGGTATATGCATGACGGCATTGCTTAGACTTGGGTTTTGCTTAGTCCCGCTCAATAAAATACATCGTAAATGTAACGCGAATTAAAATTATTACCATTTATACTGTACCTATTGTTTTCATTTTCCTAAGGTTAAGAATTTGTATAAAATCACATTTCTTGAAGGATTTTCCTCTATCGGTAAATACTTCAACAAAATTAGCAACAACCAGCGGACAAATCTTAACTGCTCCGCCTTCTGATTAAGCGTGAACAAGAGATTTACTGACATTTATCTTTTACCCTAAAACAGGGCGAATTAGGGACAAAACCCCGATAAAATTTTGTCTTTATGCGAACATAATGAAAGGTCGTGTGTATTTTAGTTTTTAATAATTATCAATAGTTGCATTTCTTAATTTAAAACAATAACACAGAAGAGCAAGATCACACGTTACGTTAGAGAATAACTACCCTGACCTAGGAATCCCCACTAACCCCATTTTACGGTACCGACTTGCGATTCAAGCTCAAAAAGTGTGAAAATTCGAAGAAGATATATGTTTGTTGACTTTTACAATTTAATATTTTATTGAAGTCAGAAACCTCTTGAGCCCCACGATCCCCCGCGACCCCCATGACGGCCTTGTGGGGGTTTTACGACTCATGTTGGAAAACACTAGTAGGTATAAACTAAACCTTTCAATACGGTTTTTACAATAATAGTTAGTTACGGCATAGGGATCTAGAAGAAAAAAAATGGGGAAAATTGAGCGATGGCAATTAAAAGAAAATTTAAAAAGGTAGTATTAGTTGGAGTTTGTGATAATAATGCTCTGAAGAGAACAGAACAAAGTGCGTCCATTCAACTTAATACTGAAACTACACTTTAAAATGAATACTCGATTTACACTCGACGTCTCGGCATCTTGACGTGAAAACAAAAGCTGGTGGACCACTATGATGCCTACTTAGAACTACTTATTTGTTAAGATCTAAAGCGTGCCTACTTAATATCAGTAAGCTGTATAAAGTAAAACGAAAAAAATGTAAAACTGCCGTTAAAAAGATTCTCAACTCTCTGTCTGTAGATATACGGGTCGGTAGGCCTACCTACGCGTATTTGTAATAAAAAGGTTTTCTTTTAAGCTCGCGTAAGAATGGATGAGGCCTCCCTAGCGACTATTTTCGTTTAACACTAAGGAAAATTGCAGGTATACGAAAATCGGGTTACCAAAGCGAATTTGGAAGCAATTTTCTCCTCCAAAGAATAACGTACATTTATAACATAGAAATCTCACGCTCTTTTTACAGGTTTTTAGCTTCATCGCTTAACGATCACTCTCATGGCTTAATATTACTTAAGACTTGGAAATGTGTTGCATTATTATTAAGTATGAAATACTCTATAAGCTAAACAGCTTACATTTAGTATAGTTTGCGATGACCGTCAATGATCATATAGCGTAGATACTAGTAGTTAGTAGGTAGTCCAGAGTTGCTTTATTAAAGCCACAAAACGTATGAACTAAAGTTTAGCTATACAGTTTTATCGTACGACAAAAAGACATGGGAGAAGGACCGGGTCGTGACTTTTCGATACGAATGTGACGTCGAACCGTTTAAATGATTACCTGAAGAAAGAATGTTTGTTCTCTAGATTGATAACAAGAGATGTTGGACTTTTTATGAGATGTTGATCGTCTTTCCTTTTTTATAAATTACACGTCTATTCAGCTAAACTCCATTGAGGACACCAGCACAGCTTTGCTTGCCAAAATGCAGACTAAATGTTAGGGAAGTGAAGGATGATATGTGCCTACCTTAAGAAAACTTTCAAGACAGAAATAAATATTCATTACCTACATGCCCAAAATATCTCCAAGCAAACAAGTTTTATTATGATGTTTGGTTATTTATATTTAGGGTCTTATCACACGAGTTACGAACGTGTTTTCTTTACGCATATCGGACGCGGCGAAATCGTTGCATGATCGTCTTCGCACAAAATACGGTCCCCACTCACCAGTGTGATAATGTCCTTAGTCCTCAACACATATATTATGTGATACTAATATACCTAGGAATGCGTAAAAAATAAATTTAAAATTCTAGCTGCTTAAAAACTAAGTTGTGCTTATTAATTTGATTCCGTACACGCAAGTTATAAACAGTCTGTTGTTCTCAATGGTCAATCTATAAAACAAAAGCGTTTCTTTCATTGACATAAATATTAAATTTTCGCTAGTTAATTAGAAAATACGAAACTGAATCAGTCAGGACTAAACTATCTGTATAAACTAGGCTGCGAACCTCGCTTGTTGTCTGGCTGGTCTTGAATTCAAGTGCTGCTGAGGACATGGGTATTGTCCGCAAATAACGATATAATACAGGCTATAAATATATTCAATGTGTTATATTTAAACTTCATCAACGCTAAATATTTGAGAATATTTCAATACCAAGAAATTTTTTGTTTCCCTCGTTACGAAAGCATTCATATTACTCGTGCAAGTAAAACACAAAACATTTAGTAGGAACCAAAATTCGAAATGAAAAGCAAACTCAAGATATTTTCGCCGAATTTTATAGAACAGTGAATTTATTAAAACGTGGAGTATTCCTACGAACATTAATGATAACTCCGTTTCACTCACATGTTTTGTATGAAATATTTCAACACTACATGCAATCTGCATCGCATTAATTATATCGAGTTATTGGGTTTATGTAATTTAACTCAACATGTAATTAAAAACGATTTGTCTGTCTTTACTCTTATTTTGACTCTTTTATTTATTAAAGAAGAGCCTAATCATAATCATATTTTATTAAAGAGCATCCAAAATATGAAGCAAATTTATATCAGTCGTGAATAAAACGACTTTAATTTTGAAGACATCACTGAATTTAGATTAGAAAAAGTGGAAAACATTGATTTTATTCCTTGTATTTTTGTTTGACAGACCAACATTCTGGGGTCAGAGGAGCAGGATGGAGAAGCGGCTCCTGCTGGTGGCCGGCGTGACCAGCGTGCTGGCCGTGGCGTTCCTGGTCGCGTTCGTGGTGACGCTGCTGGCGCGCCCGGCGGCGCACGCCGATGGTGAGACCACGCGCACCTTCACCTCACGAAAACTCCACTTAACGGCATATTTTCTGCTATTAATCGACTGTTATTATGCGCCTGTCCTCAAAACAAATTATGTTCTAATGACTACACAATTGAAAATAAAAGCAGTTGATAAAAGCAAGCACTAGGCGCCAGTCTATTTAGATTTTTTTGTACTTCTGGTAGTAAATGATATAAACAACATTTAGACGATATTAGATGATAATTAATAACACGCCGCTGAGTTTTTCAACAATGGCTGTAGGTATGTTAGGTATATGTATGTGTATTATACCTCATTCACGGAAACAAGTATTAATATAGCGCTCTCTCTAGCTGTCACGTAATTCCATACTAATGACAAAGACAAAAAGTCTACGACGTTTGACAATCTCAAAAACGTGTTCAGTGTTCACACCTGGCTACTAATAGTAGTGAATTTTAATTTTTAGTTGGAATTGGAAGTATAAAATTCAGGATTTTAAAATTTTACTATTTTATATTCGTCATAATAAATAACAAAAATGTTGTTAAAAAGTCTTCTCTTTCAAAGTTTATTTTTTATTTTTGGACGACCTAAGTGATACATTATTTAACTTTATTCATTAGTGAAAGTCCACTTAACAAATAATAATTTAACACATAAAGTTGTACGAAAATTTTATTATGAAGTTACAATCTGTCAAAAGCTTTTTGATAAAACAAAGGTAGCCAAGTTTGAGAACTGCATTTTTTTGTTGTCCCCACTTACCTACTTATTACCGTGAATGATATTATGGTATAGGCAGGCACTAGCGCAGCCACAGATATAAAAACACGATCGCCTAAGTGGCAGCAAGTCACTTCCTGCGCCGGCCCGGCAGCCGGCACCCGGAAACACTTTCATAGTAAATAATTCAATTAACATCTCGCCTTAAAAGGCTTTTAGTTAATCGGATCGGATTCTACCTTAGGGACCTTTGACATTTTTTCTTCCCTTTTTAACTTGATATAGAATTCATGAGTCTATTAAGTATCTTGCTAGGGTAGGTGCAGGTAGGTAGGATTATTGATACAGCATGATGAGCATTCATTCTACTTTTTTTTCGTATACCTACTCTCTTAATTGACAAATTATCTGGAAACAAAAAAATATAATTTTGACAGCGATTTGTCCAACAATACAAAACAGATTTAAGGTTGCAAAGCTGTTGTAGCCGGTCTAAAGAGGTATAAAAATTACGGAAAACGCGTAACTTATAGCGTATTTGGTACTATAACAGTTAGTACTACTCGTTACGAGTACTGTCGATCTTATCGATTACGCTATTCGTTACCTAAGTATGAATAAAGCAACAACAGCAAGTTATATTTGAAAAGCAACAATATGGTTCTAAAAAATAACGTATTGCCAAAAAAACAACATGTAACGATAAATTATTATTTTTTGCTTTGAATGAAATTAATTGAATTTACTATTAAATACGATAGCAGCAGACGGAGGTTGCAAAAAAAACCA
>BHDV01065398.1:0-21203 GCA_005406045.1 Adoxophyes honmai
AAAAAAAAAAAAAAAAAAAAAAAAAAAAATGTAATGTAATTACTGTAATTAACAAAATCACAACACAATCAAAAACAAAATTGCTTTGCTGGGTAAACTTGCAAAGAAAACAAAACTCAGTGAAGCCCTCAAACGACGTAATCAAGTGTCTTATCTACCATTTTATGATATTAACTTAAATTTTAATGGCAGTAGTTGACTGTGGAAGATAACTTAAAGGTACTTAAGGGTACAAATTTTTAATTTGGTCAATGTCATTCTAAAATAAAAGGAAAATATATTATCCTGATTTATGCGTGGCTAAAATGTTATTTCAGGCACAAAAGGAAGCGGCAGAGTTGTTAAAATGTTAAAATATCACTGTCTACTCTTTATCCTTTGTTTAAATTTCCAACATTTCACAGCTGATGTGTCATTGCTGTAAGTTTAAAAGCATTATCTCTAAGATATTTAATTTCATTAGTTGACTTAAAATTTCACAATTGTTTTACTTAATTTTTAGGTCATATCCATATAGCATAGGAGGCGACTTGTTGCAGCACTCTGAAAAATGTGCCTCTCTTTTGCACACATTCGCACAATCTGCTGCAAACCTGACAATGTGTTCGATACTCTATGCCAGACCAGTACGGCTCTGTGGAAAGTGTGTAAATGAGTATGTGAACTTCGAGTTAGATTATAATGAGTTACTGGAAACTGTTGATAATGGAACTTCCTGCAAGTCCATATTTATATCTAGGGACAGACTGGACTCCGTGCTAGAGTTTCATGATGGCATAGCAGGTGTGTGGGCAAAAGGGAATTGTATTAGTAAGTATTACTATTCACTATCAAGTAAAACTGTGTCACACTTACAAAGATTCTTTCATATTTTTAGTTTTCACAGATTACAGCTATTATTACTGCTGACCATTTTATGTAAAACCAATAACATCTTTGCCTTATTTCATTTTCAGATTGTTTTGAGTGGGATGGTACTATACCTACTATTTCCAATAACACCAAAAAATTTGATAAAATGTACAATGAAACTATGGACTGCATATTAACCAACTTAAATAAATTTGGAAATAATACAGATGAAGTGTGCAAAAATTGCTATGAGTTGTATGTTCAATTAGATGAATTTTACAAAACTCTAAGCACAGATGGTATTGGGGTAGATACTGTGTGCATGGATGTTGTTGATTTGGTAAGATTTTCGTTAAAAATGACTTCTATTTTAGAAGTGCTTGTACCCACAGTGACTATAATTTCTATTTTTCCAGATGAATACTACAAGATCTGTTTGGAGCAAAAATCTTGACTGCTGCAAGCTTAGGAGGGCCCCAGAAATTATATTCCTTTGTTGTACAGCTGTTGTGTCCATTTTGCCAGTACTCTTTTATCTTGCTATGAGATATTGTGGACCAATTAGAGACTTACCTAATGTTTTGAAGCGTAAGTCTAATTTAGCATTTTGTGGTTCAGCTAAATTCAGGTTATGCTGGAATTTGTTGTAAATTTTATGTAATGGTATTGACTCTTCTTAATGGTTAAATTTTCCCCTTTTTCAGAATCCAGATTTAGCCAGACATTCATGAGATCAGTAAATGCAAGAATAAACTAGATGGGAGACACAAACATTCCTCAAACTCAAATCATTTATTGCATAAATGTTGTATATGGAGATGTTACTAGTTGGAGATGTCCTTAGTTCTATAAGCTCAATAAGTACTATATTATCCTTAACTTAGCTGCTTGAATTTTATAACTTTAGATTAAACTTATTGTTGTTGAAATCAGTTACAAAATAATCCCCACAGGAGAGTATGTAAATGAGTAGCCAAATAGTGGTTTGGGAAGATTCCAGCATTTGCAGCTCTGAATGTACCCTTGAAGCAACACAAGAAAGTTTAGGGTGAAAACTAAAAATATTGTTTAAGTATATTGCCAAAGATAACAAATAAAAGAACCATAATTTTGTAAACTGTATTTTATTTTCACAAATTCATTTTTGAAGAACTAGATGATAGAATGTTCTTAGGCACATAATTATTTCTTCAGTTTGTCAAAGTTGTACATTTGTATTATTGCATTGAGATACTAGTTGCTGTCTTATCTATGTCTAGCTTTTTTGTTATTGTTCTTTTTGACGCTACTGCTACTGTTGCTGTTGGTTAGTTTGTGTTTCATGGAGTTAGGTGTTGTGTCTCCCTTATTCATGATGTTCATACTGGAGTCCTTATCTTTGGGTGTGCCTGGTCTGCTGTCGAGCCCCACAGCTGTCAGCATCTTGCTGTCACTGCCAAATGCTTTCTGCAGCATGCCTGATGAGGTAGCAATTTTCTGAGTGGCATTTTGTTTTGTTTGAGAATGGTTAATGACCTTCTCAATGCCATTGGTGTGTTGCTTGCCAGCCGGCTTGGAAGCAATGCTTTCCGATGAGCCATGTATTGTTGTATGGTTCAAACTTCCAATGTTCAGACTGGAACTGATTTGTGTATCTGATGAATCCTCATTGGTTTGAGATTCTGTTTCACTGTGTCTCTCATCTGCAATGACAGGTATGGTAAGAGTTTTATTTTGTTTAAAGGGGATGTATGCTAAAGAAGATAAATATGGATAACTTACTCTTAGCTTCAGCTGGGTCTACAAGTCCACTGACTGCCTAAAAAAAATTACAGAGGCATAAGTACAACATGAAATTTTATAATTAATTTTACAACAATGTTAACTAAATTGTGGTTTAATTGCTGATTATTATTCACATGCTCATTAAGTTAAAAGGAATATCATTTGTACTCACTGCCATTGAGGTGATAGAGGATTTTGAGAATAATCTTTCAGCCTCTTTGAATTTCCTGTTACGCTTATCTGCTTTTGAGTTGGTACTTTTGTTGGTTGTGAGGTAGCGGTCCCACCCTCTTATAATATTGCCATACAGTTGTGTGTCTTCCAGATAAGAACCCTCAAAAGCGTATATTTGACGTTCTAAGTTGGCTAATGTTTCCTGCAAAGGTAAAAATCAACTTTAATGGATTTTGGCATACAATTTTATAATATATCTCCCTACTTAAATATTAGTATGAAATGTAGAAAAATAAGGTAATTGCCTGTATTTTAGTGTTTTGAATTTATTTGCAGGCAAATAATTCTTTATGACTTAATAAACTGATAGCAATAAGAGTATAAGTATGTAAGTAAATAACTGTTTCCGAATATGTCATCCTTGCTATTGAGACGCAATCGAGTATGTGTATCATGTTTTAAAGGAAGTATAAACCTGAAGCACACTAAATATTTTTGGATACTAACAGCCACCTCAGCCTTTCTCTTTACCAAATCTGCTAATTCTGCTCTTGTATCAGCAACAGAACTTTGTTTTGACGCCATATTGATTTTAGCAGCGCGAACACTTTGAGTTTCATCAACAGGGCTTTGCGGTGACACAACCATATCGTTATCTGGTTATTAATTACGTTCTCATAATTTAATAACACACTAATTACAAAAGCATTTAAGGAACAACGTTTTTCAAATGAGGAAAGATGAAGAAATAGCAGCGTGTGGATAATAAATTCAGACGCAGACTCGAGCGAGACTCTCACTTTATCTGACGTTGACATGACACATGACATGCGATGCAGTGTTGCCAAAAAAGTTAATGCAAACCTTTTTGAAAATCTAAATTTGCCTGCTATTAAAACTGTGACTCGAACAGTACGAGCCTTGTTGTTACTTTTGACAGTTATCGTTTCGTTCGTGACCATGTCGTGACTGACATTTTGATAGTTAGTTAACTAGTATTCTTCAAGTATTCTTGTTCTTGTTATTGTTATTTTGACAGTAATACAAAAAGTATATAAGTTGTTTTCATTATTTTTAATTAAACTCGAACGTACCTGACTTGTATATTGTAAACGAAACCGTTCGCAACCTGATGTTCAATCAACAAATAAATAGAATAATTACTATCTTTGCGTCCAGATATTTTTAGGTTATTTTAATTTTACTCATACTCATAAATCATTCTCTTGGTTTTTACTGAATCAATTATTTAGACATGGCTATGAGTTACATTCCTCGCGTAACACAGTTAGATGCTGGCCAACTGGATGATCAGTTAGAGGAATTATTTAAACAACAACTGTTTAACGCTACTAAATATTTGGAGGTCTGTATTGCTAGTAGGCGTTTTGATACCAGTTGCGTTAATAAATGGATTCTTAAAGTATGCTTATGTCTAATTTACAGCCTGGAATATTACAGCCCGTGCTGCCAGAACTTGAACTTCTGCTCCGTACATGGATATTTAAATACTCAGTATTTGATAAGAAATTAACCTTTGGACAGCAAATGTTATCACTCAAGTACAGTACAGAAAACTTCTCGAAAAGCAAACTATACTGGTACTATGGCTACACAGTCGGTTTAAAATATTTGAAGGACAGAGCAGTGTACAGCCTGACATCAAACACTAGAGTACAGAGCTTTGTGCATCAATTGGAAACATTCCAATTATTTGGAGACATATTGAATTTCTTGAGATTCATACAAAGCGGGAAGTATCCTATGCTGATAGACTTTATATTAGGCCTCGAGCTTACAGCAGACAAATTGACAAGAGAGGATTTAACAGACTTTTCATGGACAAGGGAACTTTTATGGCATAATTTTATAGTAAGTTTTGTTAATGTTGTATATTTTACTTACTTTTGTAAGCAAGATTTCAAGTAGTGGGGGTAAGTTCATGCAACACTTTTCCATGAAAAAACCATGCTAGTTAGATTTCAGGGAATTTACTGCAATCTTTGGTTTAGTAAGCACACAAGATTGTCCCATTCTTGATGCTGTATTACTACATGGCATGGACACTATGTGCCAAGGTGAAATAGCTTAATATTGAATGAAAAAAAAATCATCTCAGTTCACATTCAATGACATAAAGTGCCCATTCAATGTACCAGTAAACTTCAAGCACTTGGATGGTTACCTTAAGCAAATTACTTTATCATAATACTACACTACAGTGATTAATCTAACTAATGTTTCCTTTCAGGAATTGATAGGCACACTTATATCACTTATGAACATTTTTGGGCTGCGAAGACGATTATCAAATGTTTTAAAGTATGTGTGGTGGCGTCAACATGTTAAACCACCAGGGAAAGTTGATGCTCCCACCATGACGATAGCAACAGTGTGTGCAATCTGCTCCCACAGTCCAGTGTTGCCACACACAATGGGTTGCTCACATATCTTTTGTTATTATTGTTTATCGGTAAGCATTTACTTCATCTCTATGTTTTCATATTGTGGGGAAATTATTCGTAGTCTGGTCTATATTGTCTGAATAATAAGTTAATAATATAAAGAACCTAATGCCTAACCCAGCACCAGTAATAAACACTTTCAGCCTTAATTCAGAACATGCAACATGTTGATCATTTGATCTAAAGGCTGCTACACATGCTTGGCGAGCCTTGACGAGTCTACGTCAACGCCAACATGTGGACAGGTCATTTGCGTTGCCTGGCCATTGCTCGGCGACGCTCGCCTAGTTGGTCAAATGAGCCAAACGCCAACGTTTGTACAAAGCATTTGCCATGACTCGCTGTCGCTCGTGATCACTTGCTGCACTTCGGGAACGTAGGCCAACACGAGCCTATGCAAATCGACACAAGCCAAGCCAAGCGCTACTGTCTACATGTTTGGCCAATTAAAGACCAACGCGAGCTTATTACCATTATACAATGTCATTACACATTATACAATTATACAAAGTCGCGTCGCACAGACTATATTTTTATGATTAGTTGTGAAATAAAATACAAAAATAAACGAAGTCAAGAAAAACAATACCTAGTAAAGCGGAAAACTCAACTAAAATGAAAAAATCGTTTGTTTCTTAGTTACTGAATAATTATATGCCAAAAAATATGCTACATGCTAAACAACAAATAAACATGCTTAACAACGTAAAAATATGCCAAATTTTGCGTTTGTTAATGATTCGAACAAACGAACGACGAATGATTTATTCGTATTTACGCGAAGCGGTAGAAAGGTAGAAAGCTATAAAAATTACGTAATTTAGTTAATTTTATGTAGTATGAAAAGTTAAGACCCTAGTTTAGTTTAGTTAAGATTGTAGTTGTATCTATTTGTGATTTTTAAAATAATAATAAAGCTGCTCAATTATTTTAAAATAATAAATTTTGAACAGAAACCAAACACTGTCTTAAAAATAACCTCTTTAATTAATGCCATTAATGGTTTGTTTACCATCTTTTAAGTACCTAAAGGTCTCAAGCATAGGTAATACACGGACAAGGTAAGGACAAACATGTGGACGCTATTGGCCGAGTGCTCGCGAGTCCCTTTGATTTGTGACGAAAAACCGACAGCGTTCCGTAGTGAAGCAAGTGACCACGAGCCCCAGCGAGTCATGGCAAACGATGACAAATGCGTTCTATAGTTCAATAGTTCAATAGTTTATTATTCCATAACAATGTTTACATCGTGTCGGACATTTATAAAATATACAATTAATAACTTACATCTAGGTAGCATTTTATATCAATGAATATTAACAGAATATAGTATCTAATATACAAAAATAACAAAAGCTATGTGCTAATAAATTCCTCTACATCGTAAAAACACATTCTTACTAAATAATCTCTTAGCTTATGTTTGAAAAGATTGGTATTGGTTATGGACTTAAGTTCTTTAGGTAGGTTATTGTATAAATTGACTGATTGATTTATGCTACTGTGCTGTACGACTCTGAGGGTGGGTGCAATCAACTTAGTTAAATTTTTCCTACGTGTCCCTTGTCTGTACGTTCTTTCATCGTGAGACTCGTATTTCTCCGAATGTCTTACAACGTCGGTTAGTAAGACCAGAATGTACAGGCAAGGCACAGTCAGGATATTCAGCTTAATAAAATATTCCTTGCATGATTGCCATGAAGGGATTCGCATCATGGTTCTAATGGCTCTTTTCTGTAATACAAATGCTTTCTTAATATTATATGCATAGCTTTGACCCCAGAACTTGATACTGTATCTGAAGCGCGATTCGACTAGAGCATAGTAGACCATTGTCAGCTGCTTTAAGGTAACCTCATCTCTTAAGCTTCTCAGTGCGTAGCAAGCCGAGCTGACACTACTCTCTATGGCTTTCAGTTCTTCTCTCCAGTTCAGATAACAGTCAACCCGTACGCCTAAAAATTTAACACACTCTGCCATAGCTATAGTAGTACCATCTAATCTCACATTAAGAGTGTCACTATTCTTAGTTGTAGTTTTAAATAACAGTAGTCGTGTCTTATCTTTATTTAAATACAACCTATTCATACCAAACCAAACTTGAAACTGTCTTAAAAGTACATTAATTTTGATATTGAGATCTTCAATATTAGTTGCTGAGATAATAGCATTCGTGTCGTCAGCAAAAACTACTAAACTTGCATCAGTACATTGCTTACTAACATAATTAATTAAATCGTTTATGAAAATTGTAAAAAATATCGGACCTAGTATGGAACCTTGTGGAACACCCCTTTTGATATGAGTTAACTTCGATCTGTAAACATTTTGACAGTTATTTTCAAATGATTTTATTTCGACAAACAGTTTTCTATCTCCTAAGTATGACTTAATTAGTTGTAAAACTTTACCCCTTATGCCGTAGTGTTTTAACTTATCCATAAGTATGTTGTGCTCTACTGTATCGAAGGCAGAAGTTAGGTCAAGAAAAAGTCCAGCTACTTTACGTTTTTTGTTAATATTGACAATGACATCGTCTAAGAGTTTCTCTATGGCATCACTAGTACTTTTATTAGTTTGATACCCATACTGTCTCTCATTTATTATTATACACGTTGGCTTGCCTCCATTCTACAAACTAGGCGAGCGCTGCCAAGCATTGGCAAGGCAACGCAAATGTAGTGTCCATTCGTTGGCATTGGCGTAAACTCGTCAAGGCTCGGCCAACATTTATTGCAATTTTGTATTGTATTGCGTACATTGGCCTAGGCTCGCGTTGGCCTGCGCTCGCCAAACATGTAGACAGTAGCGTTTGGCTTGTGTTGATTTGCTTAGGCTCGCGTTGGCCTGCGCTCGCCAAGCATAAGATGTTGAACATTGAGTAGTTTCCATTATAAGGAACTTAAAATTAACTTAATGTAGTGATCTACTAGTACTAGAAAATATAATTTTGTAGGGATTTGTTTTATTTACTCTTAATATATTGAGATTTCATTAAATACTATATTAGTATATTTTTAAAATCATAGACTGTGCTTTTGATGCTGAGTTTTTTTTACAGGCTAACAAGGCGGTAGATCCTGAGTTTGCCTGCCCCAAGTGTTACTATAGTGGTAAAGAGATTGTAAAGTTTGTCATGCTGTAAGTTGAAGTGGACTAATTCTGATCAAGGTGGGATTGTGTACAAGTCGCGTCACGTAATAAGAACGCAGGATTATCTGTTTATTTAGTGGTATGATCTGTATGGTTACAAGTACGCTATTGGTTCGTCAGTCGACCCGTGCATTGCTTTTCACTCTGTGGTCACTCTTTTTAGATGACGCAGAGTAGACTGATGTAAAAAATAAAGTGATTTTTTTTGGCCTAAAAAATGCTTGTATCATGTTTATTTGTCAGATATACATAATGTTAAGTGATGATGATGAAACAGATTTTTAGTATTGTGTATCCTAATTTTTACAGTAGAGTCACTTGTAGTGGAAAATATGTATAACTCATGCCTTCAATTGAGCTAAGTTCGATATTTTTTGTGCTAGTCTTTAGCCCTCGGACAGAATAGAGTGGAGGCGCGCAGTTCGCGCTTGGCAGCAGTCGTCGCGGCCCCTTGATGAAGAGCTGAGGGCTAGCCAGAAACATGTCGAGCTAAACTTGTTTTAAGACGTCTGTTTCTGTATTATCCATTATGATTATGAGTGAATCTTACGGTTATTTCGTGTTTAGAGTCACTTGGGTGTAGATAGATTAAAATATGAGTAAACTTTACTCAGTAAAGGGTGATGGGACCATCTTGTTGATAACGTTAACTGTTAAATTGTTCGTTAAGTACTCATTGGTAATAAACTATCGACGAACGAAAACATTAGTTTCAGTATTAAATATGTGTCTTGTCTTTTCCATAAATTTTCTGAATTTGCTAAACGTGGCACTGGATTTTTGAATTCATATGCTCTGCCTACCCCTCATGGGAATACAGGCGTGAGAATATGTATGTATGTATGTCTTATCCATTATTAAATAACAATTGTTTATTAATATTTCAATGAGCGAATTGAGTCAATGAGTGAAGGGCGAATTCTATGGAAAGCTACGAGTATTTTAATGACTAATTTTATAGGTATAGTTGGATTAATAACTATGTATTTACATTTATATAGTAATTCTGAAAAGTGTTTAAAGATGACATTAGTACGAAGTTCAAAGAACGGCTAAAAACACGGGGAATACCGAATGCCATAAACAACCGACCGCGTATTCCTCATTTAACATACTCATACAGCCTTGGTATTTAATTTATAATATTTTAAGCAGTCGGAATAAGTTCACGTATCGCTTTTCAAAATTAAGTGAATGTTTTTCAAAATTATTACATGAATGTCGTGAATGTCGATAAAGTTATGTGCGACTGCACATAATTAGGAAAAATACTCCTCTGACTTTTTATGAAATTCGCACACTCGGGCTCATTGTACAGACTACATTCGTATATCTTTTATTTTTATTATGCAGCAGGCATATATGTAAATAATTATTACATGTAAATATTATAATGTTTCCAATGATACAAGTTCATGGATGTAAGTAAAAATGTTAAAGCTTGTAAAAAGTGCAAACCTTGTAACTTTTTTTTATCAAATGACCTGTTACCATGCTTGTACCTAAACATATGTTTACTGTACTAGTTTTATTTTTTTATGATACGTATATTATAATTTATAATACCAAAGTTCGTATTCGCCAATAGGTAGCAGGTACCTACCTAATTCTAGTTTAACAGTTAGGTAAGGTAAAAAAGCGTAAATGTGATAGTAATTAAACATATTTATTTAATAAATCGTTTTGTGAAGAAACACATGATTTCTATTATTTTCTTTAATTATCGGTGAGATACAAAACATTACAACCAACACATTCCTTAACCTAGGAAAATAGTCGCAAACAAAATATCACTCATAAGTATGATACGCCAATTACTTATTTAGTATTTGCATGTGTCTTCCGCTTATTGATGGACGTCTGATTGTTAATGAATTGCATTATATACAAGTTATACAACAAATAATCGATTAGGATCACAAAGAGATACAAAATATGTGTTGCTTAGCCTAATTATTGCAGAACGAGAACATTGTACCTAGTTGGGTAACCACGAATGCATAAGGGGAAATTAAAACGAAAGTTACTGGGTAAGAACTGCGATATATGGGAAGGAATGAATAAAATATATAAAATTTGTATGTGATGCTTTGATAATCTTTTTCGTTTTGTGTTTAATATGGATTGTGCACTTATTTGGTGATAAATTATCGCCGGTCGCGAGTTACCCACATGGCACATGCATATCCACGAATATTCTTAATAAATAATATAATACTAATATGATTACTAAGTAGTACCTAATTTTCAACTCTTCTATGTAGGTACTTAGATTATTACCAGTTAGGCGCAGCGCAGACGTCAGAGTTTTGTGCGATCGAGTCTGCGCAGCCATAAATTGCCTGAATGGCGCGGTGACAGCTTCCAGGAATTTCCATTCAGAGTTTCGTGGAAATGTCAGCGCGCCATTCAGACAATTTATTGCTCCACAGACTCGATCGTACTTTTGTACTCGTCGTCTTCTGTCGTCTGCGCAGCGCCTTAAAGTAAAAAGAGGCGGTGACTGCCAACTACAAGCAAAGTGTTGCCAGTAGGCTCAATTAACTGTCATTTTTTGTCGCTTACTATCAGGCTCACACCTTGCCATGTTAAATCGGCCGCTCTAACTAATGTAACTTGCTGTTAACTTACAAATTGCATCAACGTCTCTTCGTTTCTACGCGAGCTCTGTCACTCGACGTGTATCAAACATACCAGTAAGGAAAATCTGCGTGTAAAATATTGTTATTTCGCTCTTTATAATTATTCAGAATTTATGGCTCTAAGTATTTTCCATAAGAGCGGCAAGCATGCATGCTAGTAATCGCCCTAAATCATATCGATTTCACATAACTCTAGGATATAACCTTTTCGTAATTTATTCTGTTTTCTGTTGGTTAGATGAGTAGGCATAGCTACAAAATTATCACATGAATTAAACTTTTGTCTTAAAAAATAATATTATAAATAGGTCCACAAATTTCGACTACTTACATATAGTCGTTGCATTTTAATCAGTAACTATGAACTGGATGTCGAATTTACAAAGTCACAAGCGTGAATATGAGAATACTTAGTCTATTTTTTATTCTCAGATATTAAATAGACTGGTGCAAATGTCACCACGATTTATAATTTAGTGGTGCTCTCGAAACCATCGACAATGTTTGCACCTTGAATACAAGTAGTTTGCCCGTGTTATATTGTACAAAAAAGTATAATTACTGTAATCAATTTTATGGAATGACTTATAAATATCGGTAATAAATTTAACTTTCGATAGTGGAGGCTGGAGGCCAAACATAATTTTACGATTCATAAAACGGGCAACACTGGCTACGCCATTTTAGTACCTATCTGAGAAAAAAAAACAATAAGCATCGCTACCGCTGTCGGCATGACCACAGCTCAGTTGGCTTAGTGCTGCCTGTCGCGGCTGTTATGCACGTTGGCGTGGAAACCGGTCTCCCAGTCGGCGACGTAGTCCACGGTGCGGACGGACCCGTCGGGCTCCACCAGCGAGTACTGACCTGGATACAGAGATACGGCTATTGACTGGATTGATGGGGTAGGGTTACGAAAGTGGCGTATCAGGCGAAAGGTGTAGGTAGGTTGTATTTGTATGCATGTGAATATGTGTAGATTATTTTCAACGTAACTACTTATTATAGGTGCTTTGTACCTATTGGCGCGAGGCTGAGTTTTGCGTTGATTAAGCACTCGTATATCTCTAATGTCTAATTGTTGTTTTAACAAGCACAATTAATATGTAGACATTGAAATAAAAAGGAATGTGCCATATTTTTCGCGTCCCCCATGCGATGGGTAATAAAATACGTGGGTAACCATTACTTACAGTATACAGTAGGCAGACACACCAAATGTATCACGCCATCAAAACCATGACTATTCCACGTATCGTAGCCACTTCTAGCATATTCATTTCGGTTTTAAGAGGTACAATAGTAACCATGATATCGATGGGTACACATCTAAGAACCCCGAACCCGAACACCTGTCATTGCTATTTGAAATATCGCCTTAGGGTAATTTCGATATACCAACTTTAAATCTAACTCCGAGTTAACTAACGCAACACGGTCGTCACAAGCTTGACAAGTTAATCCCGAATTCCCGACGAACGTCAAGATGCTGCCTAAAGATGCGATTACACTGAATCGTTTTACGCATGGTCCCGTGACCGCAGAAATGTAAAGAACACTTTCTTGCGGCACATTCTTCTTGGCAGTGATGGTCTTTGTGAAGCGCTGGTAGAATTGAAAATGATGTGTAAAAGTGCTCTTAGGAGCCTATTTGCACAAAAAAAGGAGTATGATGCTGTACCTTTGACGACTTCGCCATCACGTTGCTCCTTTTGGTGCTTGACGTCGCCGGTGTGGGGGTCGTTGACGGAGTACTCGTACGCGTACCGCGGGTGCGCGTCCTGCCGAACAAGTGAAGCACCATTGATCAGTGGACTGATTGACTTTGTGAGAACAATATAATTCGATAATTAAGCCCAAAGTAAGTCTTATTTGGTCATTTTTTGACGCAGTTGATGTGTATACGGGAATAATGCATAATCCGCGCTAAAACGTATTCCAGTAGACTTAGCACGGCAACACAATTTAGTCGCCTCGCGCGCGGGATAGTCTACCTGTAATTTTCTGACTTTACCTACTAGTTAGTGACAGGTATAGTCTATCTCGCGCGTATCTCTACTCGCACTCTGTCGTGCTAAGGTGGCTGGAGGGCGGTATTACGGCAACTAGGGTAGTGGAACCAAAAGTTGAACGATTAAGCGACTACCACTTTTTGAACTTTTTTTTCGTAGTGTTGTAAGTCATGTATGACAGTGATTTTTTTTTGTAACACTAAACACATAGTCGACTTTGCATTTCACTACTACAAACCAATGTATTACATACAAACGAATAAATAAAAAATGTTTTTGCGCAAACTAGGCAAAATGCCCTAAAGTTGAACGATGTGCCCTATTTATGAACGAATTGAGCCAAAAGATGAATGAGTATATTGATAGTAAAATAATAGGAAATATAATTGTATATGAAGCGTTTCGTGTGCTCAGCCATCTCCATTTAAGAATACAGGTGTTATGTATGTAATAGTATGTATGTATGTTAAATGTTGTAACTTATTTTTCAAAAATAATTATTGGAATATTACCTTGATAAAAATGTTCATATGGATGCCCCGCCTCAAACGTGAAGGACAAAATTTTAGTAGTTCAAGTTATGGCAAAGAAATCTATAAGAAACCTATTTAATTAGTTCAATGTTCATCTACTGAAATAGAAACCAAAAGTTGAACTAGTAAAATTACTAGTTCAACTTTTGGGCGTGAAATAATAGTTGAACAGTCGCGATTCCCATACAACAAAAATATCGAATTTCTTTCCCATAACATCAAAATACTTTGTTCAACTTTTGGTTAAAAAATCTATGACAATCATGCAATTAATTTGAGCCATAATCGGTGAGTCTATCTTTTTCGTGTGATTTTATAAACGCATTTGTAAAAATACCATTTTGCCCGATAGTTGAACGCCGTTCAACTGATTTTGGAACCATTACTTGAACAGCAAATTACTCGTTAAATAATACAAAAAAACATTTTGTTTATTTACAATAATATTAAAGATATAGTCGAGAATACATACCAAGCATAAAAATGTTAATCAATGCATTATTCAATTTGATATGCAATTAAAAGCTTAAAATGTGAGGCTCTTTTTTTAATAAGGATTCCATACAACTGGCACTTTTGACCGGAATCCGAGACGCGAAGATCGCTCACGTTTACGTCCGTGATGTAACTTTTCTTGAATTATGTTTTTCACCTCGGCAAAGTGTTGCTGTATTATAAAAAAATATTTTTTGGCGTATAAAATGTGCCACTATTTAATTAAGGCCAAACGCTCAACTATTGGGGGGTGTTCATCTTTTGGTTCCACTACCCTACTTTGAGAAGTTATCTGAAATCCAGCTATCTAAATCAATAGCAATTTTTTTTTAAAACTGCAGCCATCTTCACCTCCGGTTCCGGTTTCGGTTCCGCTAAAACAAATTTAAAATATTCTGTTTTGGTTTATCGATACTACATATACATACGACCTACCTGTTATAATATTGTAAATTATAAGCAGCACAATGTCTTTTGTCATTTATAGTTAGTATTAAAAAAATGCGACGAAAAATGCTCATGTCTTTGTTGCAAGTTAGCTAGTAAAGTATTTATAGTTGATACCTAAATAGATTTGAATATCTTATTTCTAAGTATCTAGTGCCCAATGCCCACCGACCTACACTTGTCGAAATGTAAACCAAATACCTGTGCCCTATAACTCGGTCAGCACAATCTAACTGATAATGCCGTGGGAATCCATATAAAGTTCAGCCGTGTTTTCGCAAGGCATTTCTTACGAATTGTTAGTTTTGAAAGTTGTAACAATTTCCGTTCATTATCCATTTAGATAAACAAAATGGTACTTAAATTGGAATCCTACCGATGACTTCGTTATAATAGCAAGAACCTGTTCTGTACTTATTTGGTTTTTGTTTACACGTATCTGACTACTTCATCTGAAAGAAAGCTCTTTAACCGTCGATGCGTCGTTCTCTTATTTTACGACCAACTTCACTTGTTTCACATCTTCTGTGACATAAGACTGTTTACATAAAAGATTGGATATTGCTTCACATACAAAAGGGAAACACATTCGAAATTAAATAAATACAAAAAAACAGCGAACGAAGCTTAAAAGTAAATAAATGCAGTAGAATGGAAAGTGTAACAGTGAAATATCTATAGAATAAGAAATTGTGTACCTAATAAGGGAACGATAATGACTAAGATGAAACAAGTATCCTTATTTCGTTTGGTCATATACCTAGAGAGGGTGGATGAGAGAAACAGATTCATGTTGGGTATAATGTAGACGGGTGTGTTGGGACGGAAAGTCCTAGACGGACGTTCCATGACCAAATCGGTGACGTTTTAGAAAAAGGTCAGGTCAAGAGTACCTACTCCAAACCATCGAGCATATATGAAGAGATTAAATTAATTTGGATGAAGCAAAAGAGGTACGTCAGGGTCGTAGCAAGTGGAATAAAGTGAATTTTCTGCCTACTCTTGTGGGAATAAAGAGGCGTGACTGAAGGTATGTTAATTCCCGAAGAAGGCGTATCGGTACATTACGTATTCGTACCTATGATATTCGTCTAGAGCTGGGTACCTACTGTATCATAATATTTATATTATTATAAATTATGGTCAGAATAATAATATAAGTACCTACTTGGTCTAGCTTGCTGTACACACAAATAAATCGGATTAAATTGTAGAGCTTTGTTGAGTATTATTAATTGCCTCAATTATAACTTTTATTTCATGTTCATTAACTAAATTTGGTGAGCCAGAAGCCAGCAATGGCGCTTATAGTTTCAATTCAGTTAAACTAATTTAAGGATCATTCTGATGTTAAATTCCAGAGTAAATAATTAGATTTTAGTTTCCCCGTGTGGTGCTGGGTTAGAATAGCACCTCCCCCTTTCTTCCCGTGGGTGTCGTAAGAGTCGACTCTGGGAAAGGCTTCGTGTATTGTAGGCGATGGGCTAGCAACCTGCCATTGCGATATCACGGTTAACCATCTGGTTAACTGACTGGTTCCTTGAAATTGCTAAATGTGGCACTGGATTTTTGAATTCGTGTGCTCTGCCTACCCCTCTTGTGAATACAGGCGTGAGAATATGTAATATGGGTAGGCAGAGCACGTGAATTCAAAAATCCAGTGCCACGTTTAGCAATTTCAGGATAACCAGATCGTTAAACGTGATATTGCAGTGACAGGTTGCTAGCCCATCGCCTACAATACACTAACCCTTTCCCAGAGTCGACTCTTACGACACCCACGGGAAAAAAGGGGGAGGTGCTATTCTAACCCGGCACCACACGGGGAAGTATTAAGTTAGACAAAAGAGGTATAATAGTGACATGTTGCTAGCGTTTCGCCTAAAGCATACCCAATCTTAATTCCTAAACAGTAGAAATGGAGA
This sequence comes from Adoxophyes honmai, assembly GCA_005406045.1. Taxonomy (NCBI): domain Eukaryota; kingdom Metazoa; phylum Arthropoda; class Insecta; order Lepidoptera; family Tortricidae; genus Adoxophyes; species Adoxophyes honmai. The sequence continues at coordinate 16,463 of BHDV01065398.1, forward strand.
GGTGTCATTCTAAGCCTGACACCACACGGATCTATTACTAAGCCTACTTAGTGACATTGACATACGTAGGTAGTTGCGCTTGCGTAAGCGTCGCGATTGAACTGGCCCGTCGCATCTAAACACGTCGCCTTAGATAATTACCAAATATCTCACTAGATGTTTTTGACACTTGGACACGCTATGAAATAGATATCAAACCGCTGAGGCTTGCTAATGAGCACATGGGTTTTCGTAAGTTGACACACGAAAACAAAGTTGGACATACAAAGTAGAAAAGACACTGACCACAATAATGCAAAACGACCCGGTCCAATTATGGTCAAGATCGACCACATGTGCTCCAAAATATTCTAATAACAAAAAAGTTAATGATTTTGACAAATAAGTAATCTATTCAGGTCGAGAACAAAGACAGAAATGGTAAAGCAGAAAATGGTAGAGTCGTGAAGGTCGTCTATCTAACTTATTAAAAAGCCTTTGAATTTTATTTGGAACATAAATATAGAGCTATATGGATACTCTTACAGGTTGAGTATTGGACTTAAGCTACTAGTTACTATTTAAAGAATACATCTAACAAAACCTTATGCTTGTGTCTTTACTTAATGCATTTTGTGTTAAATATTTAACTAAAACCCATTTGACCATCACTGACCTACTTACGTTGCAAGCCCAACTCGTAAATGTAACTGGTGTAATGTTTCATGCACTTTATCGTTGCAATTCGCAGTATTTTTTGCACTTAACCGCCCAAATTTGTGATGCGGCGATGTTGAAATTGCTTGAGAGAACGATAAACGAGAGTGTTTACCCATGTGTGACTCTGGCTTTATGCGTCAGGGGTATAAACCCGAAAATTAAAGCAATAAAATGACTCATTTTTCAAAATAATGAATACAATTTTCGAGTCAAGTGTTAGTCACGCTTTGAGAAATGAAAACTAATTATTAGGTAGATAGTATATCCCGAAATTTGTACATATTGCAGGTTCCTAAGTAAAGCCTTAGAATAACTTATTCAATCATTTCTATTGAAAAGTGAAGGTCGAAATATATATGTAAGTGAACAAAAGGAGACACATTTGAACAATTGCTTTAGACATTATTGAAAGATGATTAATGAATGCGATGTATTGTGTATTGTGTGCTAATTTGAACTTGAAATTGGTGATAGATCGGTATATTGGTAAAATTATGATCTCAAGGCAAATGATAATGTTCCATTCTAATTCAATAACAGTTTTTTCAAAGAATATAATAAGGTACTTAATTTTTAGGCGCGTTTGGTCGTGGGCAAGCAATTTCGTAGCGACACTTCCACTATTTCAGCATTTCGCTCATCTGGGTTACCAGAACGCCGGTCTTATATTGTTATGATTATGATAATGCCTCTTCGCAACGGATATTAATTTTGTAGAGCAAAAAGTACTTCCAAAATTATTTAGTAAAATGCAAGTAGTGACAGCATTGCACAACTGTTGCTGCCGCTACTCAGTGGCTAGGTAATTGGTCAAGATCTTTGAGTCGCAAAACTCGTCCTGCGAAGCCTATTTGAAACGCATATCAAACGCTGTTACGTTACCGATTAATCACTGGGATATGAAGTAATATTATATGTGCTGTAATTGCCCGGGAGGGGCTAATTAGTAATTACATGTAATAAGTTAAAAAATACCTACTCGCGACTAAAAAGTTACTTTTTCTGAGACAAAATTCTTTCCTGTTAGGTTGAATTGCCTATAAGTACGTTTAACTGTTTTCCGTATTCGTATCTCATCATAATGGTAAAATTATTTGTGAGAAATTTAAATTTATGGAACTGAATCTAAATTGAATAATTTGTATAACGATATAACACTAATGAATGAAATGCATTATATTCTGTGACGGCGTATTATTATGGCCTTAAGTTGTATTTTAACTAATTAATGCATTTTAATAGATTTTTTTATAATGTGAAAAACAGAAACTGGCAATGGTTTGTAACTTTTAAAAACGTAGCATACGAACCGTCTTAAAAACTAGAAGAAAAAATTAAGCGGAAAATTTTAATGTTTTACTCACATAGTTCTCCAGAAACTCGGTGTGCGCATTTTTAACATGTGCCAGTTTGACTGGTGCAGCCACGGCGAAGTTGTGCGCAACAGGAGCAGCGTACTGCCTGATGCTGGCTCCCGAGTGGTGCGCAATGGAGGACGTAGAGTACGCCGCCGACTGCCCGTGCTGGCCGATCAGAGGAGCAGAGTACTGAGCCACCGCTGCTGGTGCGGCGTACTGCGCCACAGGAGCAACGTATTGGCTGACAGCGGGAGCGGCATACTGCGTTATCGCTGGAGCCGAAATATGAGCGACTGACGCGGTCTGATACTGAGCTACTGGCGCTCTGTACTGAGGAGCCACTTGCGCCACAGGTGTATGTCCAGATATCGGCCCAGCTTGACTGTACTGAGCCGCGGCTGGCTGCGTCGACACTGCAGTATAGCGCGGTTCAAAGAGCTGGGGGCTTTGCTGTCTCAAATTAGGAGAAGTCGCGTATCCTGCGGAAGGCGCTGCGTACACTTGGGACACGACAGGGCTACCAGCTTGTTCAGAACTGTACGAGGTCAAAGATGCTCTTGATCCTGCCGCGTAAGACGCTTGTTGCGACAGTAAGTTCTGGACCACAAAATTGTTTTTCGGTGCAGCCAATGAAAACCTGGCAATCAGCGGAGCCGCTGTCACTTTGGCTATGATCGGCGCCTGGGCGTACGTTGCTACCGGCGTCACTGTTCTGCCTGATGATGACGCTGAAGACAGGCCGGCGGATGTAGCGTAACCGTGCACTTCTCTCTGGGCTGCATATGCCTGCTGGGATGCACCGTTTTGATGCGACACGAGTGACGAGGTTTGGTATGCCGGTGCGAGCTGTTGGATACTGGGCACCGCAACTTGGTAAGCTCCCGTTTGATAGCTTGCTCCTGATTGATATGCGGCTGCGGCCTGGTATCCGTTTGAAGCCGTTTGGTAAGCAGGTGCTGAGACTATCTGTTGGGAAACGTATGGAGCCGCCACTGCTTTGACTCCGGTCGTCGTGAGCTGCACTGCCGGGGGCAGGTACGAGTATCCGGGCCCCGAGCCTCCGTGGCCGTTGTCGCAGTTCGCTGTTCCTTGTAACTGGCTCAAATGGTAGTTCAAGTCCGGATCATGATAAGCGCATACACTCGCTAGAGTTAATGCGACCACCAATATTATCTGAAAAACAAAAACAAATTTCGAAGTATTCATGAAAAGTTTAATTCAAGTCATTCAAAGTTAACTGACATGTTTATTTCTAACATGTTTTTTTTTTGGATTAGCTTGTCATTGTTCCCTTACCGTTTTCATTTTTATTTCAAAACTTTTCAAATCTACGAATGAATTACCCTTAAAACTATATCATCCAAAAAAAGACCCTTATTTGCGCTAAATTATTATATGTATTATCCAAACTTGAGCGTGAACCGAAATGAGAGCAAATTGAGCCCGCTAAGACTTATATAGCAATCTCATATGTGTAAGAACGGGTCACACTTTTTCACGTTCGCCGCAGCACCGGTGGGCGCGGCCGCGTGCGCCCGCGCCGGCGGCCGGCGGCCTGGCTGCTCGAACGCAGGTCACAGTTCAACATAACCCTTTAGAACCTAAATTCGAAAATCAACATCCATTATTATTGGAGCGTGACTTTGCCATTTGTTTGTCTTTTGTTACTGATATTGACGATTGATTCTGGGCTTTAACTTTACGAGACGCCCAACTATGTTCACGTTTATGGGGTGTATTGGTACTAGTGTCACGATGGCCGGCATGGGCATGGTCAAGTCGTGTCAGCTGGATCGTAAACCCCACTTGGTTGCTGCGCTGACACGTACCGCTTTGCATATCCTTCACCAGATTTAGAGCACTCGGATTGTAATAAGCGTAATGATTGAATTTATCACGAATAGGTGAACTAGGTTATTGCGATACGTATTTAAGAACATATTAATGTCTATGCGTACTTTGCATACGTGACATTAATAGTTCGCAAGAGTAATAATGAACTGAGTTTATATACGTGTTACGTTTGCAAAAACGGGTGCGGAGATTTAGTAAGTACACTTTATATTAATCCGCTTCAATTAGACACTAATGCCGATAGATTTGTTTATAAATACGTATCAATTATCTGCAACAGCCCACTTGCTTATTTGAGAGTTAAATATATTTAACGCGTAGGTGTTGAGACTATGCATTTGGCAATGTGTTTTCAACCTGTCGAATAGATAACGAAGAAAGATAGCTCAGCCATCTGTTTATAAAACATAATTTCGCAACAATAGTGTTTGCGATTTAAGAACTCATGCCTGGAGAGTAATCCCGTGTGAAGGGTAACGCTTAAGTTGGTAAGGTAAGTCGCGTAATCGCTCTTGATCCATTGACTCGTGAGTGCATCAGATGTACAGACTTTGCAGTCGCGGTTGAGGTCGCTTCATTAGACAATAAGCCAGGGGTCACCAAATGGCGGACCGCGGTCCGCATACGGACCGCCGACCCATTTTATGCGGACCGAAAAAATATATCTTCATTCATCTTCAGGATTTAAAGTCAATTGTTTGCACCAATTCCACTCCAAATTTCAGACAAATAATCAACAGTAAAAAATGGTTAGCGTTATAATGGCGGGACCACGACCTGGATTTAGTCAATTCATATTGCAGTATTTAGTACCAAATTTGTACTATTTG
>BHDV01065398.1:22452-71600 GCA_005406045.1 Adoxophyes honmai
GGTCCCGCCATTATTACGCTAACAAAATGTCATTTTTCTCATTAATATTAAGTATAATAGGTACCTTTGTAATTTCCGTAATTACCTTTGTTCCATTTTTTTTTATTAAATGTGTGGACCGCGAATGTCATTTCATTTCTTAAAATGGACCCCGAGCGAAACTAATTGGTGACCCCTGCAATAAGCTATTCTTTTGGAGCTTACCCCAGATTAAATATAGTTTATCAAGTAATCTGTAAGGGCTCTGCCCACGCTTCTCACGTTAATTAGGGAAAACGAACCGAATCACATTGTTTTTCAAAATCTTCATTGTCATAAATTTCGGCAATAATTTAAAATGATAAGAGCCGCGGTATCAGTGACTTCGCGATAAACGTTCTTGTTGGGCAACTGAAAGCTCGGAAGGTATTGTGAAAATCTATCTTGTTGCAAAGTGAGACAATTTCCCAACTATCGGACCGAACACACATGTTCCAGTCCGTAATTTACGTCGTTTAATAGAGGTTTGGTGCGGCGCCGCCTTGCACAAGGCGAGCCCCTAAGCTCCGCAGCTTACATGCAAATTACGACACCCCACGCATGCCCGCGTAGAAGGATTCGTTTTACATCAGCCGCGGCGTCGACGCCGGCCATTTGAATAGCAATTAAAATGGTGCGAAGTTGCTGTTAATTGAAATGGAGCGGATATTTCCTAACAGAAGGGTCGAGAATTCGGCGGGTTTTGGATTTCAATTGCTCCGTAGGAGCTGCTAAGTACACGGATAGCATTGAATTTAGTTTTATTGGTGAGTTTAATTTGTCTCTAAGTGTGCGAGTTTATTTGACAATATCGGATGTGTTTTACATTCCATTGGTTATGCTCGTTAATGAAGTTCTTGTTGGTTTGATTTATAGTTCTGTCGGCAAGGTGCTCGCCATGGTGCCGCACAGGCCATTAGTCTTAGTATTTCTGGGCCTTCAGTACAGCCGGGTTAGAGCTATGTGGAATAGTTAATTATGAGGTTCGCTATCTAAATGTTGTAGAGACAGTAATAAAGTTTGCAATACGTTGATTGGGTTCGAGATAAAGCTAGGCAGTGGTATAGATTCGGCCGCTGTCGAGGCGGTACGTGTGTCTAATTGTCCATACGAGTTTGGGCCCAGCAGCGGTTTAAACCTGATCTGTAGATGTTTGCATTATTAGTTCACTTTTGAGTACTCGCAATAAAAAAACTTAATCCATTTATGATTTTACGTAATTTGGCGCAAGGTTTGCACAGTGATTGGATGAAATTTATTGTACTCATCAAGGCCGCATTGGGATTAATAATAATTAAGAGGAGTAGGTAAATGTGACGGTGCTTTAATGTTATTGTTGACCTTTAAAAATATTTTTGAGCAATTGTTTAAAGAACGTTTGTACCGTATGAAATCGATTGATTATTTTACGTAAGACTAGATTTTATTAGCTTTAAAGCAAATAAACACTTTCGGATTTCAAAATAAATAACCAGCCTTTAGCTGTAATATGTAATATATGCAGGACAGGTTTTAAACGCAAGGCATCTTAATATCCATATTGGGTGCTTCATTAAATACTTGTTTAAAATTGTGGTACCTAAATACTTACTTCAAGTAATTAATAATAAATTTAAACTCACATCTCCAACCAATATTTTTACATTACATTCGTTTCAATTTATCTAGTATTCAAAATCCGATGTAGCAAAACACATCCATCGTATTTCAACAACTTATTTCCCTTTAAAGGTATGAATACGGAGTTAATTTAGTATGCATTTATTTTAATGAAGTAGTGAGGTGAAGTTTATCAGTCTGAGGGCATACAGAGCGTGGAGGCGATCGAGTACGGTCACCTAGTTCCGCTGATACCATCACAGCCGTGGGTACTGTTTAGGTAATGCCAGCTTTTATATGTAAGATAATTAGGTAATGTGTGTCTATGCTTAAATCGTTTAAGAATATTTTGTTGACTGCAAGTTGAGAACATTGTCCAGCGCTCGTTGACAAAGTTGATTAAGTTAGTAAGTAATGCCAGAGTAAGATAATTTTTGCACTCACTATGTAAGTGTAACATAAAAAAGGTTGACAAAAAAGCATATTGCTTGTCGTAATACGCAGTAAAAAAAAGTGTGCTAAAGTCGATGAGATCAGCTAAATTTCAGAAAAAATATTTTTGCATATAAAAAAAATAAAACATGCATACATACATATTCTCACGCCTTTATTCCTAAGAGGGGTAGGCAGAGCACACGAATTTAAAAATCCAGTGCCACGTTTAGCAATTTCAGGGTAACCAGTTGGTTAATCGTGATATTGCAGTGACAGTTTGCTAGCCCATCGCCCACAATACACTAACCCTTTCCCAGAGTCGACTCTTACGACACCCACGGGAAGAAAGGGGGAGGTGCTATTCTAACCCGGCACCACACGGGATAAAAAATAAAACAGATATTGAAATCTTGAATGGGGATGGTTTTCCATCATCGGTTAGGTCATGTTGAACATAAAGTTTATCATGATTATATCGAGATTAGTTTGAGATGTTTCGGGCCAAATCGTGACCCATCATCGGCAGCAACGCATTGCAGCTGCTGCGGGTAAACGCGCCCAACATGTCAAGCCAATCTCGATATTAAGACGTATCTTTTTATTATCTGTTAGCTCAATTTAAACTTATAATTTCCACTTAATGAAACTTACGTGTGTAGAGCTAAAGAACGCACCAGTGCATTTCTTAAAATGAATAATTCTTATCATGTTACCCTTATCAACATGCGACAGGCTCATTTGAAACCCGCAGTAGACGGTCGTTTAGCCCACGTCTGTTGCAAGCTCGCAACTTCCTCGTCTATAGCTAATCGAAATTGAAAAGCTCAACGTCCTAGTTCTAGATATCTGCGCACATGTGCTGTTATGTAACAGAATATGCGCTTATTAACATTTTCCCGCCAGACGACACAAAAATTTTATACAAAAGCCAGCTAGGGGAAGGTTTCGGCTGGTAAATAATTAAACCGGTTACAAAATATATCTACATTTTTCGCAAAGTAGGCTTTTGGGTAGGGCTCTATTTCACGTCATTTGTTTGAGTCTTCCAGCGTTTCGTAAATACCTACCATGATAGCCAAGAAGAATGCGCCGCAAGAAACTCGGTTTATACCAATTTTTTCCAAAAAGTAATATGTAAAACAGTAGGTACCTAAAACACCCACAATATTCATTATATTCACCTAAATAGCAAATTCATTATGATCAAAGCTCAAACATTGATATCCAAGGGTAACACCATCGCTCAGATTGAAAAATGTAGCTATAGTATTTCTGGCGCACATAATCGTACACGATATGTATTTCTATTCGTAACTTTTGAAAAATCATACTGCCAGTTTTTTTTATCTTTGACTCATTCTCGTTTTTATACGGAGCAAAACTAAATTTTGCTGTATCTGTTTATTTTAATAATGGGGTAAAAATAAATAAACCGATCTCGTTAGTAAATTTGGTTGAATTTTGATGAAGTTTATGTATATCAATTACGGAACCCTTCGCAGCGCCTTATATGTTACGCTCTTGGCCGACCAAGTAAAACGTAATAAAAGTGTAATAAAATCGGTGTTACTAAGCAATATGAAAATTAATTAGACTTAATTAGAGCTTGTTTGTAGGTGCCTCTATCAAACTGTGAGACTCTAATGCAAGTAACTAAGTAATGGACGTGTAAATGGTGTACCTCATTTGTACCTTATTCAAATGTCAGAGGACAAGACACATTAATGAGTGTCCGACCAGTCCGCGCTTTAGAATATCTACCAGCTATTTCGCACCATGTTGGTAGGCGACTTAATTTATGTCTGCGTTAATTTAGTAGAGCACCGTTTCCCAGACTACGTCGCTACCCGGTACCGGGACCGGGACACTATACAAAGTGGCCGGATATTGACTGTAAATAATTTAACCGGTGGTCGAGTTCGAGTACACGTGTCTGAAAACCCCTGCAAAATATTTCCTGAAAATTTTAGGGATAAAAGTTTAGTGCATGACTTTAAAAGTATTAAATGGGAAACAAAGGAGCAGTGCGCATATTATATCGGGCCACGGAGTAACACCGATTTGAAAATACTGTAGTGGAGATTCAGTGAATATAATAAATCATAAATGTAGCGTTTAATTCTGAAAATAATAGACAGCTAGCAAGAATATTTCAGGATAGTGACGTAACAAATAGTTAAACATTGTGTCAATTATGTGGTTTGTAATTTAGTAAGGCTGCAGCGTAACTCAACAGTGCGAACTCTGCTGCTTTGCGGCAGGATTATTGGGTAAGACGGAGGTAGCGATATAGATGGACCTTGCGTGAAGACCTGTAAAATATTGTGCCAAATCGTCATCTACGTCGTCAAAATAAAATCTATCTTACTATTCTGACACTCGCAAACCAAATATTAAAATGACAGTAGCAAATTAATCCTATTACGAGTATGCACACAGTCGGTCGGCAAACTATTTAAATTTAATAGAGCAATTGGATCCTTATCGCTTTTGCCATTATTTATAGCCCATATTATCAATTGTGCAGATAACTGATATAAAAGCACTAGTATTGTTATATCACGAGGATCTTGAGCGCGTTTCTTGACATGTTTCATTGAATTCAAAGAACTCTTATGCCACTGTAATAGAGTCTATGTTACGCTAAGCTAGCTAGTGGAAGAGTAAAGCCATATCTAGTAAGTGTATCGGACGTGCCACCGACTGATGGATATTGAGCAACGTATCTGCTTTGAGATCTGTGGTTCATGAGTCATGACCTATTTGCCTTAACCGTAGAAGTTGCAAGAAAAAGGCAAAAAAGGAATTGCATTGCCCACTATCGACGTGGTCATTGAACATTATAAATCAATGACAACAGTTTCTCCTTTCTCATTCATAAATCTAAATGGTTTTGTTTTCAGTACTAGGGTTAGACTAACATATCTCCATTTCTTCCGTGGATGTCGTAAGAGGTAACTGAAAAAAATGGATGGATGAAATGGATAGGTGATATATTCCTGACGATAGGCTAGCAATTTGTCACTGTTATACCTGTTTTATCCTACCTATAAAAATAATCTAAAAATGGTACGTAATGCAAAATTTTGATGTCACGGCTTTGTCTACGTAACGCTTCGTGTGCTCTTCCTATATGGCAACTAGCATGATGTGTGTTTGTATTTGTTTTAATTTCTGCCTTACGAGGTTTATGTCCAAGCGACAAAAATAATGTAGATTTTAATAGCGTAATAGAAGGATTAATGACTTAGTGCATTAAATTCATCCTTGCAATTTAACCAAAGAGAATTGAAATAACGAAATAGTGCTTAATTGATTTAATGCTCTTTCGATAGTTGATCTCAAGGCCTCGATACATAGGAGATTGGAGTTATCATTAACCACTTATAATTTAAAACAATTCATTGACACATCCTTGCGAATGCTAGCGACAAAGAGCTGCAAAGGCCGAATAGATTTTGATCGTGTTTAGTTGTAGTCACGCCTGTACATTACTCAATTCGATATCACATGGTAAGGGAATATGGAACGCGTTAGCTTTAGAGACCAGTGACACGGCGGCTTTGGGACACATATTATGTCGCCATAATATTTTACACAAACAAGGAATAAAAAATACATTGTTACCCAAGTATTATTGTATACGTCACCGAGAATCTGTTTTAACTGTAATTGATTGACACCTTAGTACCCGTAAATTAGTCGCTGAGAATGTGTGGAGTCGGCTTTAGAATAACACCCTTTCATTTTTTCAGTAGATATCGTAAGCAGCGATTGAAGGAATAGGTTTGGGCATGGTTTAGGTATCAGAATAGCTACCAGTAACAATAATACCTCTTCCACCTGCTTTTAAACCTAAAAAAATGCAAAATGTGACAGCGGAACGTGAAATTGTCTTAATTTTGAAAATGTAGCTTTTTATGTGGTCTGCCTACTCCATTCCGGAACACAGGCTTGATGTATGTAAGTCATAGAGAAAAATTATTGGTAAAGTTGTCATTTATCTTATTAGGTCCTTTGATTGTCTTATTAATCCATGGTTTCCTTTTCTTAATTGGAATCCGTATGCAGAATCTGCTCTTATACGTTTACGTTTTTTTTTTACAATTCCACTGAGTACCTACCTGTCTTAAAATAACATCAAGATGATTTAACTGGAGTTAATCTGGAGGTGGACCTCTGAGCTCCACCTCTTTTTAAACAGTCGTTGTCTACAAAGGCTCTAACCCGCACACCTACTTCCTCCGCGTCGTGACACTCGAATTTCAAAAACAAATAGGCTCCGTATTACAAAGGTTAAATATGATAAAATTGGAAGCAATGTTGTGCAAAAGAAGTGCGTGCGAGTTTCGGTGGCAACCACAGATTATCTTGTTCACGACGTGATGAGTAATTCGTGGCGCTAATCGGTAAAGACAGCGGTAGTTTTACGATGTATTTTTATATTTATTTTCTGTACGTAGTAGAAGATTAGTTAATTTGTAACAGTTGACAAGGGATCTCGTAATTAAATGTATTTTTTACATAAACTTATAGGAAAGAGGTTTAGGTGTGATTTAGGCAACAAGTGGCTGTGAAGCGCGAAATAGTCATAAACGTGGTTTTGTTCATGTCATGTTTCTTGTGCTCTGCCTCCTCCATTTGGGAGTATAGGCGTGATCGTATGTATGTATGTATGTATAATAATATTTCACTGATTCGAGTTCTATACATGAGGGATTAGGAAGATCTTGACGCGTACAAAAGGTGTTATCTCCGACGAAGTTAACATACTTTTCCTAAATCTTAGGTTGGTCCAGTTAAGACTAACAAGGAAGGGTACCCAACTGTCCACCTCCGATTTGATTCATTTTGATATATGTTATAGAGTAGTCTAAAATAACGGACTAATTTTTTTTTTAGCTGCCCAAACTCAATCTGTTAGGAGAAAATGGCCGCCAAAGTGCTGAAAATTGACAAAACCTACTAATTTCCGTAGTGAGATTTGTTCAAAAAAAGTGACAATTAATTACTGGTTTCGTTACTATGCCAAAGAACATGAATAAAAAGTCGAGGGGTGTTTCGGCATTTCACCACAAACTCGCTTTTTAAATAAAAAAAAACATGTCAAAATTTCACAAATTTCGCCGCTACACTCACTTTCTTAAGGTAATTTTTTTAGCTTGAAAACTTCTTGGTTCATGATCTCATGGCTAATGGTTATGAAAAGACAACAAGAAAACAATGGGCAGTCTGATTTCTTAAAAAAAACTGAACTTTATATTATTTTCCATTTAATATAATTTCAACCTGATTTAAAATGACATGATGATGACTTAAATATTCCAAACATGCTATACCACACGGTTTATAGTACAGTAATGTACATTTTGGCGTCAAACCTTGATGAGTCAGTATTTTCACTTTTATGGTGTAAGTATACTCATAAATAATATGCTTTATTGTTATTCTTATTAAACTGGTTATGGCGAGGTTGTCAATTTTTTTTTTATTTCAGGTCAATATTGTGAAAAACATGTTATCCTTACTAAAATTACCAAGAACTGTTTTATGTCATTTTTCGACTTGATTCCCGATTGTGAATTAATGCTTTCTGAGGAAAATAAAAATATTATCTTGTGCCGAAAATGCACAGTTTGCCGAAATAATTCATGATTTTGGCTACAAGCACCCCAAACAGCTATTGATAAGCGATGTCTTTTGCAAAAACTATATTGAAAACTGTTATATTGGCATGCATTAAATAGTTTTTTTTAGTACGATAGATTGCTTCAATTCACGCCTGGCTGAGGGGGAAACCATCTTTAAACGTCATTATTTCAGCCATAAGACTTCCACTGCTGAACATAGGCCTCCCTTTTAGACTTCTATAAGTACCTGTTGGAAGCGACCTGCATCCAGCGTTTTCCGACGACGTTTTAAGTCGTCTGTCCATCTTGTAGGTGGACACATAATTCAGTTTTTTTTTAATAGATCAGACTACCAATTGTTTTTTATTGTTATTTTTACAGTCTTTTCATGACCATTAGCACTGAGACCATGAACCAAGAAGTTTGTGAAATTTTAACATGTTTTTTTTTTATATAAAAAGCGAGTTTGTGGTGAAATGCCGAAACACCCCTCGAGTTTTTATTCACGTTCTTTGACATAGTAATGAAACCAGTAATTAATTATCACTTTTTTTGAACAAATCTCACTACGGAAATTAGTAGGTTTTGTCAATTTTCAGCACTTTGGCGGCCATTTTCTCCTAACAGATTGAGTTTGGGCAGCTAAAAAAAAAATTAGTCCGTTATTTTAGACTACTCTATAACATATATCAAAATGAATCAAATCGGAGGTGGACAGTTGGGTACCCTTCCTTGTAAGTTTTTATGTATACAGATTGAAATTAAAATTGATGATACAAAATGAGTGCTTCTTACTCGGTTAATGCTACGCAGCGTAATGTATTTCAAATTTAATACGACTGATTAAATAAAACAAATGAGTGAGTGCATTCCATTGTCCACTTTTTGCTTTTGGCTAAGTAAGAGACGAATACGACGGCATCCAAGAACTTAAAATTCGTAGACTACCGAAGCTGTTTAAAGTACATTTTCCATCAAGGTAATCTGTTTGTTTTGTTTTATAACTCAAGGTTTAAAAAACCTTTATGATTTGTTACCTATCTCATCAACTCCCATAAAACCACTATAATGAAATCATCGATTTATAAAATTTGACAAGGTGCCTAAGGGAGTAAGAAAATACTCTTATTTCTGCAGCTCATTTATATTATTTGTAACATCCGTTGATGCAATGGCGTGGAGACGTGGACAATTACAAATTACCTAGTTCTCATCGGATTTGAACCATGTTAAAGCGTGTTTACATTGGTTTTATTGGTACTAGTACTTGTTAGACGGAAGATGGATTACTGGTAATTTTATTACAACTATCTATTAATTATATGTTAACGATCTATAAAAGGCACGTAATGATTTCTTAACGACTTATTTGGTTGAGATTAACAACTTATTGCCTGTGTGGTGTCGGGTTAAGATACCGCCTCTCCACTTCTTCCGTGGATGTCGTAAGAGGCGACTAAGGAAAAATGTTTTTATTTTTTTATTTTTTTTTATTTAAAACCAAAACTTATGCTATTATTACAGGTTTCATATACCTAATGCGACAGATAAGCGACTTAGTAATAGACACACAATCATTATAAAATAACTAACAAAATAACTTATAAATACATTTTAAAGTAAGAACTTACTAGCTAATACAATAATAACATCGTGGCCCTTGAGATTTCATTCAGGGAACAGGTAAATATGTCCACCTCAAGCGTGATTTTATTAATCGTCCGAATTGCCCTCGTAAGCGGGGCTTCCTTGTGTAGGTTGGTGCGCGCCACCGGCACGGCCAGCAGCGGCGGCCGGCGGCATGTTAAGGTATTTAGGCGACAGGTTAGCAATCTGTCACTGTTAAATATACATGCCAATTTAAAACCTAAAAAATATGCTAGAAGTAGCCACGAAACGCGAAATATAAATGGTTTTATTATATGTAGCATTTTGTGTGTCGCATTTTGTTTTGCTTTGTGATATGATAATTTTTAGAGTGAGCTTAAATTCTTTGAGAAGTTCCAGGCGGGTTCAAAGTGTTCTAGGGAGGCTCAACAGCGCGTTGAATTCTTTCATAAGAGCGTCATATTCTCGTAAATGGTAATAAAATTGAGTAGGTGTAGAAAATAATAATAATTATGAAAATATTGTGATTCTAACTTATAGTGAAAAACATGGATGACTCACGTCCTAAATCAAGTTTAGGTCGACATGTTTTGAGCTAGTAGTGTTTAGAAAAATAAAATAAGGTATAACAGTGACAGCTTCTTACCCTGTCGCCTAAAATAAACCGTAATTTATTTCCTTTGTCGCCTTTTACGACATCCACAGAAGAAATGGTGAGATGTTATTCAAAACCTGACACCACACGGTATAAAATCGTTACATAATAATATTACATGCAATTAAAAGTGACAGCTGAGACACGTACCGGGCCGTCAATTGACAGTTATTGATTGGTAAATAAAAGGTAATCTAGCCTATATCTCGTTGGCTTAGTTAACTATTGCCACGATCTATCAAAACCAACGTGATTACCACTTTCCGTGACTAATACGGCTTCCTAATTAAACAAGATATTTTAATTGAAATGAGCCTTCGCAAGAGCACCTAATATAACACACTACCTACGCGTAAAAACCGTTTTTGGATATATTGGTCGGCAATAAAGTTGGCCAGATTTTATGCGGTGCGGGTTAAGAGGAAATATGCCGGTCGAAGGAATTGAAAAATAGGTATTTGCTAAATCTATTGCTGTCGCGCCATGACCTGCCCAGACGACGTCGAGTGCGATAAGAACAACTACAGCTCGGACCGAAAATACCTATGAAAATTATTCAAAAACAACGTTTCGTAGTCCCCTGATTTCTTCTCCAAAACTTAACCGATGAAATTTGTTTTTTCATTAAATGTTTCAAAAATGTCGTAGCTGTGTTTCTATGTTCTTATATTTTGATGTAATTGTGTTAAAATTGGTTTCTACAGGTTTGAACACAACGGAAAAAACTTACCAATTTTTCATGTTTTTGAAGGTTAATATCTCTTTTAATAATTAAATAAAGAAAAAAAGGAAAACATAGGAACATGCTAACATATCATTAGATTGTTGATGTTAAAAATCATTGTTCTACGGGTAATATCCAGCGAGGAATCAGGGGACTACGTTTCCATACAAAATATGACCGCTCCATTTCCTCTTAATTCGCGCATCGCTTTTTCTAACAAAAAGCGATACACGAGTTTACCGGCTACTTGAAGTTTGGCACTTTTAGCATAGTTTTAGATTTTAACATACATAGATGAAAGAAGTAGGTACAATAATAGTGACAGGTTGCTAGCCTGTCGTCTAAAGTCTAAAGCATTCCTTGTCTAAATGCTAAAAATGTAAAAAAAACTTTTTGTTTGGCGCCATCTGGCGCCGAATGGTACTATCTCTTAGAACAAACTCTACAAACTATACTATAGTATCAACTTGCTCGGTAGCTCGGTCGCTATACTAACTAAGTATAGTAGTAGATTACTTCTCCATTTGGAAGTAGCCACCGCGGCAGCACTCGCGACTAACTTTTGCTCGCCTACGTGTTGCATGTCATGCTAGATAGATGTAGCTTTCGTAAACTAAAGGTTAATACTGGTGTGGTACAAATGGTATCTAATGGTGTTTAGGATTAGTACGCTATTTTTTGACTTTCGATTAGCTCAATGCGTTCATTTATGGTTTCTTAATCGTTTTGTTCACTACGTCCTGTCCGACAGACGATTATATCATGACAAACTACGACTGTCCAGGTCTTCACTAAGGCTTCGCCAGAAAAAAAAGTCATCCATGGGACAATTGACACCAATCGAGTTAGTCGCAAACTAGGCAAAGCTTTTACTCTGGGTACTAGGCAACGGATTGAAATATTTATACATACTTGTATGCATATTAAACACTGAAGACTTGAGGACAAACATTCGTGTACCTACACATCACACAAAACACAAATGTCTGCTCCGACCGGGAATCGACCCTAAAACTTCGTGGTCGGGGTCTCAAACCACTGGGCTATCCGGTCGTCTAAAATTTTAGTTTTAAAATTTACAGATTGAAAAACTATTTATCCAAATTATTTATATTTCTAAGTAATACAAGAATTTCTATTTGTAAGTAAGAATGTTGCCCTAATCCAAAATCGGTCGAATTATATCCAACAATTCATTAAAATCACCAACCCTATTCTGCTCTTTCCGTAAAATAATGCATCCTACATTGAAAAGTGACGTTCATTATGACCATACACAATTAAAATGAGGCAGCAGACATGAATAGTCTGTTGTAAGAATTTTTAGTACCTCATTTATCTAGACGAAGGTTTGCATACAGTATTAACAGCAATTTTAATTGACAACAGGACCTTTGTCGATGCTAATGTATCCGCCGACAGCACATTGTTTCAGTTATCTGATGAACTGACCCTATAAAAAGGGGGTTCGTTGTGACGAGACCCCTCAAAAGATCGGTTTACGTTATAGGCTATAGGTGATATTGGACGTCTCAGTAGTGGAACATGGAAATCTTGTGGTTAAAGGCATGTATTGCTAGAATACTTATGTGTAGAAAATGTATCGTATACGTTACTTGAACTACATCTAAACATGTTTCAAATACTAAGCAAGATCACTTAGTAAATAAAAAACCATCACACCTTTTTCAAAATTGTCGTGCTTCATTTTGCCGAAAATAATTTTCCCAACTGATTCATTTGCCAACTATGTCAATTCCCAATTCCCAAGTACACTATAAAATAGCCAGGAAATATATTACAACTGTCCCGTGAAATCTTGAAGTTTGGTACTTGTAATCAAACCCAAAATCAGTGGTGAAAATTCATTGAAATCATGTCATAGGGTTGGCATTGGTTTAAGTGTTAATTTTAGTAGAGCCCAACCTTTACGATTTCAATGAATTTTCACCGCTGACAACGGGGTCTGTAACAAGTACTAAACTACAAGGTGGTTAAGGACAGTTCTTAAATATTTCCTGATTAGTTTATAGTGCACAAATGCTTACCTACGTATTTTCATATATTGGGAATTGAAACAGTTGGCAAGTGAATCAGTTACATGGGGTTTGCTTGTAACCGTGTAGGTAAGTTTTACGAAAAATCTGAATTTCTTCGTATCCGAATAAAGATACAGTTAGGAACTAATCAACCAGGGTTGTAAGTTCTAAGAAGGTACATTATTTTAAAGATGGCGGTCCTGGCGCACGGCTGGGTGCTGGCCGCGGGGCTGCCGGTGGCCATGCTGCAGCACGCCACGTCTTCGCAGAGCATCGTGTTCCACCAGCCCCAACCTTCGCTGTCGCCGCCGGCTACGAATGCACGTAAGGCTGACATACAACATACATACAATCACGCTTGTCTCTAAATGGGGTAGACAAAGCACATGAATGTAACAAACGATAAATGACTATTTCGCGTTTTATAGCCACTTTTAGCATAACTTTAGGCGTTTCTGGGACGAAAATGTTATTTTAACCCGACACTACACAACTAGTTATTTTAACATAGAAAAAATATCCTGTGGCACAATGTGAAACTTTACATTTTTTATATTGTCGTGATATTACACTAAGTATTTTTTGTTTGTTTGTTTTTTGTACAATTTACATGTACGACGCAGCGTCAGATTACATGTATAAGACGCTTACAGTGCAATCGCATGCGCACGTGTCGCGAACGAACTTACATTCAGTCTCATCTCCCAAGGCTGGGAATACACATGCCTGTAGCTGGCACATTTTGTTACAAGTAGCTTACACTTATGCCACATTTGCGCGTACAATGAATAACGCGCGCAAGCCACTTGCACAAAAATGTGCCAGTGCATGTGTATTCCCTGCGTTACTTTGTATGCGTTAATGAGGCGTGTCAGTTTAATTGGCCGTATTGTTTCAGCCTTGTCTCCATTAGAGCAGTACAGCAGGAACCAGGTACGTGGTATGTTGCTCTGCAACGGATGCGCTGTTTCTACACATCTGGGTTAATGACTCGGATGATTGTAACAGACACGAGTATTCGTTTGCAAAGGGATATGAACGAAATTGTTGTTTTATGCGCAGGGTTATAAGGTTCATGATTCAATTGGCTATATATTTTTAAAATATAATAAGATATCGTTAAAACAACCATAATTGTGTACCATTTTCCTGATATGTAAGCTGGTTCTCTGAGCGTTTAGTTTGGAATATAGGGTTGCCGTTCACTTCGCGGAAGTCTGATTTCAGGGGTTTGTTTTTTTATACATAAATTACGCTCCTATTTTCCAATTGGGGTAAGCAGCACACGCAAGTGATTTCTTAGGTATGAAATAAAACTCAAGATAACTTAAAAAAATAAGCTAATGTACTAATCAATGTACTAATTAAGTAAGTTATCATAAACCAACTATATCTAGGTACAGTCAACCGCAGAGAAAGTAGCTTGCATCTCCCTGCAATGTAAAATAAACCGGTGGCATCGAGACAACATGTCAAATGTTACACCTCAATTTAATTCTAGGTTTCCTTCATTTGTTATTTGTTTGTAGCCAAAGTACGAGTACAAGTACGAGGTGTCCGACCACCAGACGGGCGATAGGAAGAGCCACTGGGAGAGCCGCGAGGGCGACAAAGTGCGCGGCGCGTACACGCTGTACGAGCCCGACGGAGCGCTGCGGACCGTCGAGTACACTGCTGACGCTGTTCACGGGTGAGCATACATTAGTACGAGGTATCCGACCACCAGACGGGCGACAGGAAGAGCCACTGGGAGAGCCGCGAGGGGACAAAGTGCGCGGCGCGTACACCCTGTACGAGCCCGACGGAGCGCTGCGGACCGTCGAGTACACTGCTGACGCTGTTCATGGGTGAGCATACATTAGTATGAGGTGTCCGACCACCAGACGGGCGACAGGAAGAGCCACTGGGAGAGCCGCGAGGGGGACAAAGTGCGGGGCGCGTACACGCTGTACGAGCCCGACGGAGCGCTGCGGACCGTCGAGTACACTGCTGACGCTGTTCACGGGTGAGCATACACACATACATACATTATTATACTTATTGTACTTATTGTCGTCCAATTTTTACAACATACATATATCACGCCTGCATTCCCGAATAGGGTCGACAGGGCACACGAAACATACAAAACATACAAACAAGCAAAAAAAAAAAGTGAAAATTTAATTACACGCAAACAAACGTCGGTTACAGGTGAAACTAATTAGAAGATTATAAAAATAATTACACCCGAACTACTAGTGTTGTTTTCTACATACTTAAATTACTATTATTGTTCATGTTTTAATAAAAATCCTCTTATCGTACCGAATAAGTTTTTCCTGATTTGGAAGGCTGCTAGAAAAGGTGAACGTATTTTACTGTAATAACTAAAAGTTTGTTTAGTAATCAATCAGTCTTAGATCACATCATTGTTTTTAATCAAGCTTTATTATGGCCAAAGGCTAGAGTATAATGCTACAGCCCGAGAGTACCTCGCTCCAAGTACAACAAAATAAGATCTCCATGGAATTCTCAAATCATGACCAACCAATCGTAACAGTTAATTTTAAATACTCTTTGAATGGCAATGTACCTTCTCTTGCCGTCACTCAAGTGAGAGGACCTCGTCTCTGGGAAAAGGCGTTTTGCCACACGAACGATTTAAAAAACCACTTTCTTGTTTTCCAGTTTCAACGCAGTAGTGCGTCGAGATGAGCCCAACAAGCACCAACACCCGCGGCTTCCCGAGACGACACGTAGTCGTGCAAACAACTATGACCGCAACAGTCATGAATACATACCCGATAGGAGCTCTATCCCTAGCCCAAGGTACTCTGCGGCGGAATCTAATGTAGGGTTCAGTGTCGACCACGTGTCGGGATTGCAGGGCCAAGATAGCTTGAACCGCTTTTAAGGATTGACTAATGCGTTTTGACTTGTATTATTTAGTTTTATCATGATCATCGTACAATCACACAAAAAATGGAAAAGTGTTAGTCTAAACCCGACACCATACAAAAAGCTTTATCATGTACTAAAATTTGTGTCTAAGTATTAAGTGGAACTGTACCTATAGTCATTTATCCACCAAGATTTTAATAGAATTACTAGATAAAGATGTATTGAGTTTGGTTTCTGTAATAAATAAGAAAAGTTTAATTTTAGTTCAATTAATGAATCTTTCGATAAACAATGACCCAAGCCTGTAAGTATTAGTATAATATTATACAATACCTAAGTTTAACGAAGTTCAGGATATTACCAATTTACCATAGTAATTTTGTTAAATAAAACGGCATGTCTATAAGCAAATGGTTTTTTATTCGTCAGCGCTGGCGTGGTATGTGAGGAAAATGCAGGTAAAGGTTGGTAGTTTGAAGTAGTCGTTCTTTTGGCACCAAAGGCTCTGGTGCTGACCTCACAAGTATGAAAAATGGCCAAACTTCTGGTCGGAGTCGGGGATGTCGTTTGTGGGTTGTAGGGCCTAATGATGATGATGCGGATGATGGATATGATGATGGGCCGTCGAGTGATGAACATGAGCATTGAATCTGGAAAGTATTGGATGTATTAGGAAAACAGAACGACGCAGGCGAATGAACTTAATGAAATATTAGTTCATAGTTAGTTAGTCCAAATTAATAATTAATGCTTTATTATTATCTATACATCGAAGAATGACGTAAGTGGTTGGATCCTATACCCTATATTATTACAGAATGTAGAAAACTGAATTTTAAAGTTGTTGTTAAAAATAAAGGTCGCATTGTTTCATTAAATACAGTACTCAGCATTCAACATTGACAGGTGCGCAACACGATGCGGGGGGCAAGCATCAAACAACAAGCCAATCGCGCGGTAAATGAGACCAATCATCATCATGCGAACCAATGCTTCCACCTGTCAATTTTGGTTAAATTGAATGCCAAGCATTGTACTAAAGGGTTATTGCGTAATATAAAACAATTAGATAAATGCAGAATACAAGTTGTAAATGCATACTATATGTATGTAAATGTATAGGTTTACATAGTTATAATTGATTGCCACTACGGTTGGTTGCCTTCTCTGTATGCTGTGCCCAACCGGGTCCATAATGATTGTAATTTTCTGTTTAAGTACAACACCTGTGATATACATTGTGTAAAAGCATTAAAGTATTGAGTATTTGCTTACCCGCGGTGGTCGTCAGCGGAGTATTCGACCTTGCGCACGTTGCCGTCGGGCTCCACCAGCGAGTAGCTGCCGTGCACGGCATCGCCGTGGCGGGACTCGTGCTGCGACTTGTGGTCGCCGGTGTGCGGGTCCGACACGGAGTACGCAAAGGTGTAGTCGGGGTGGGCCTGGGGGAAGTTGAAAGTGTTATGTGAAATCGGGTTGGATCTTTAGATGGCGAAATGCGAGACTTCAGGCAGCGCCGCCCGTTGACAATGACAAGTCATGTTAGAAAGTCCCGTGGCATGGAAAAATGTTTCACAAAAAAATTACGATGTATAAAAACTATGACATCGTTGGATTCAGCTAAAAATTACTTATTTATGCGCCAGTGAATGTCATTCCAATTATGTGAAGTTTTCGTGTTGATCAAATATCAGATGACCAATTTTAAACAATACACTTATTGCCGGGAGCAGGGAGGATGGAGGACCGGAGTATTTTCAAACGACTTTGAATTAAAAATTGTGAACAGAAGTCTGTCTCGGTGAATACAGGAACTTTTTTGTCGTTTAACAAGCATACCAAAATATTTAGGATCATTATAAACAACGATTTCGCCTTTTAACATATCAACTTGGGAGCTATTTTTAACCAATCACAATAAAAAGTTTCTTACGTGGTGTCCGTGGTCAGCGTGGCCAAGATGTCCAACGTGGTGGCCATGGGAGATCGCGTGTCCTACGTGAGCAAGACCGACGCCGTGGTGGGCTCCCCAGCCAAGGTGGCCAAGGTGGCCGAGGTGACCGGCGTGACCGAGGTGGCCAATGTGGCCAAGGTGGCCGAGGTGGCCAATGTGGCCGAGGTGGCCGATGTGGCCATGGTGACCCAGATGGCCATGGTGGTCGATGCGGGAGGTATGCGACACTGCCACCGGGTTGGCGTGTGCTACAGCGAGCAAGCAAAGGGCGGCGATCTGTGAACAATTATAATTAATGACGTAACATTATACTGAAAACGATATTTATGGACGTAAGTATGTAATATTTGGAAATTGGATTAATTATCGTTACAATGTAAGAATAAAGCAAAATGTTCAATAAAATTGTTACCTGGAACCACATGTTGACTTGATGTGTCTAATTGTAATCAGGACTACAACTACGAAAAAAACTGCTGAAGCGTTACCTTTTATTGAAGCTTGCTTGCTAAATTTTTGAAGCGATACAAATGAGTAGGGACAAGTAATTAAATCCTGCCACGATTAACGTGCCAGCTAATTATGTGTATAACGAGCTAATTCCGTGAAATCCAGGTCTTGTCTTGGCCCCAAGGGTAACCGTCACGACCCGATGGACAGCTTGATTGTATCTAAGTATGCATAAGCATGCGTGTCGGCGGGCTCTGCATGCAACTCTTTGCCTATTTTAAGGATGATTAGATAGAAAGTAGGTGTTGAAGTTGCAAGCCCCTTGTTGTTATGTTTGGGCCTATTATTCGAGGGCTGTGTGAATCATGTGTGGTGACGGACTAGAAAAACACCTCCTCATTTCTTCCGTGGACGTCGTAAGAGGCGACTAAGGATTTCTAAGAAAATAGGTTTAGTTTAGGTATGCTTAGAGGGGGGGGGGAGGGTAGCAACCTGTCACTATTTTACCTCTTTTATCTATTTTTAAAGAAAGAAGCCGTGGTAGCCCAGCGGTTCGACCTGTGGCCTCTCAAGGAGAAGGTCGCGGGTTCAAACCCCGGGCTCGCACCTCTGAATTTTTCGGAATTTATGTGCGATATCGAATTTGAAATTTATCACGAGCTATTCGGTGAAGGAAAAACATCGTGAGGAAACCTACACACAACGTCGAAGTAATTCAACGTTGTGTGTGAAGTTCTGAATCCGCACTGGGCCCGCGTGGGAACTATAGCCCAAGCCCTCTCATACTGAGAGGAGACCTGTGCCCTGCAGTGGGACTTATATCGGCTGATGATGATGATGATAATTTATTTTTAAAGAAAAAATATGCTAGAAACGGCTAGAAATCGGGAAATAGACATGATTTTTTTTATTACGGTAGCGTTTTGTGTGCTCTGCTTACCCCATTTGGGAATACAGGCTTGATGTATGTATGTGTGAATTAGATAAAAAGGGCTAATTTACTGCCCTACCCTTAGATCCGACCCGAACGTCAGTAGCATTGATCATAAAATTAAGGACTTCGAAAATTACCACGCATGTGCCCATCTTGTATGTCGTATAACGTCAACGTCTGTCATACACTCACGGACAATCGAAATTGGGTCGGGTTTCATATAAATGTCTAAGAAAACCGACTCGTTTTCATTGCTCGTGCGTGTATAAGGTAAATTTATTATCAATAAAACTACTATATTTATTATTTTGTGCCTGTATTGTCTCACCGCTGTGCACAGGTCTCCCCTAAGCTTTCCACTGCTCTTGACCTTTTGCTGTTAGCTATCAGTCTGTCAAATAAGCGTTTAGATCTTCGCGCCATCGCTTTTTATGTCTGCCTAGTCCTCACTTAAAGTAAGGCCAACCAGACGAGATAAAGAATGTAAACAAAGTTTCAGAGGTTGACGCCATAACTGCATACGAGTGATAAGGATAGAGATAATAATCTGACTACCGCCACGTAACTCAGTAACGGTACCATTGTTTATGTTTATTATCTCGTCTGGTTGGCCTTACTTTAGACTATATGGGAATTGCTAAGGGTAGGAAACAGCATGAGCGGATTTAGCTACTTGTAGATGTCGCAGGCGGATTGTATAATCCGCCGTTTTACATAACGCCTAGCCGTTTTGCAAAACAGCGCCGTTTTGTAAAACGGCGGCTTAACGTTCAGCCGGATTGTAGTTGCGAAACGTTCTTCAAAACGGCGGCCCACGTTTAGCCGCATTGTTCTACTACTAAAATTGTAGGGTAACAATACTTACAAAACAAAGAATGCTAAATAAAATAAATATAAATAAAATAAACTAACCTAACCTAACCTAATCTAATGTAATCTAACCTAACCTAACCTATTATAATCTCTAAATCCTCTACTTTTTATGTTAGGCAGCGCCACGAGTGTTAAAAATCTGAACTAAAAACGACAAAATGGCGGCTAATCTCTCGCCGTTTTACATTATGCCTAGCCGTAATGAATAACGTTTAGCGCCGAATTCATTCCGGCGGTTTTTTATTCAGCCGCATTCAATCCGGCTAAACGTTGAGCCGCCGCATTACAAAACGGCGCTGTTTTGCAAAACGGCTAGGCGTAATGTAAAACGGCGGATTTTACAATCCGCCTTCGACATAGACATGAGGTGTCGGGATTAGAATAGCTCCTCTCCATTTCTTCCGTGAATGCCATAAGTGGTGGCTAAGGATAACTAAGTAGGTTTTGGTATGCATTAGGCGATATACTAGCATCTTGTTAATATTGTACCAATTGACTTGAAACCTAGAAATATGCTAAAAGTATCTGAAAAGCGTGAAATAGTCAGAGATTTGACCATCTAATATTTTGTAATGCCTACCCATTTGAGAATGCAGGCGTGATGATGTGTGTATTTATATGTATTTTACTTACTTTTATAAAATGTTACTGTCAGTAAAACGGCGAAACTCCTTACAATAATACTTAGCAAAGTTGTGAAACTATGTTTTAGTTACGCTCTGCTACCCAAAGCTGTTTACATTTACATATTTGCATATACTTCATGTAGTACAAAAACCATCAAATTAATACAAAAAAATACTAAACCTTTGTTAAGTATAGGAAAGAAATAGTAAAAATCAAAGTATAAACTCTTTTGAGTTTGGGATTTAAACCATTAATAATAACCTTTAAACTTCAAGTGCATGGTAAAAAAAACTGTGTCTGTAAAAGAAATTAAATCTCATTTTTCGGGTGCCTGAGCACACGTAATAACAATGAATGGAAACGATTATTACTATAATTGCTAAATTAAGTACCGTGAATAGGTATTCAGTGCATACTGCACAGTAATTTAAGTAGCGTGCATGTGCAATTTATTATTTTAGGTTTCGCAGTTAACAGTTATCTTTATTGCACAAATCTGAATATATTATGATAATACTCACAATAGCTATTGATATCAACTATACATGTATTTGGGTCAAATACAAGTTTTTTTCGCGTAATTTTTGCGGATACTACAAAATCTTCAAATAGAGTATTTTGATTTTCAGGGGTTACTAGAACCGAAAATCACTCATGTTATAACATTAATTGTTCCATTTCTGTCTTCTAAAAATTAATGTCGTGGTTCTACGACGTGACACAATACATTCAACTTAGTTTTTTATCGGACTGGTATCAGAAACGATGGGATGTACCTATCTTGTTTTGCCGACAATTCTTTCGTTGATTTTAATTTAGTTGAAAACGTTTCAGGTAACATTTAGTTCATAGATTATTGTTAGGTTTACCTAACTTTAGATTATGAAGAGATCGATTTTTTTATCACTTTTCATAGATATAGTTTAGTTATAATAAAACTCATACGATTGGAATTATCACTTTTATTGTTAGGAATGGAACAAATAATAGGAAGGTATAATCGTTCAAGAAACCGCATGAAGATTGGATATTTTTACTATGCTGAGAAAAATACATTTAATCAATGCATATTTTAAATCATTAAAATGCAACCAAAACTTTGTTAAAAAATTTAAGGCTGACAAACAAAAGAAATAAAGAAACACGACTCGTATCCGCAATAGCTATTCTCATCTGTGAAAATAAAAATATAGTTCAAAAACCATTTTCTTTACACGCATAAGGCTTTTTTGAACTATAACTTGCGAAGTATTCACATAAAGAAATGATATAAGTAACACACAACGAAAAATTAACAAGAAATTACAAGTCTAAGAAACTATATAGATACAGACAAATCAAACAACCACTAAAGCGGTAGAGCCAAGGAGTATAATTTAATGAGAGTTGAAGAAGGTTTACAAAATCACAGAATCATCCTATTGCAGTTCATTTAGTTCCAATAACTTGTAAGAGATGGCG
Source organism: Adoxophyes honmai (assembly GCA_005406045.1). Taxonomy (NCBI): domain Eukaryota; kingdom Metazoa; phylum Arthropoda; class Insecta; order Lepidoptera; family Tortricidae; genus Adoxophyes; species Adoxophyes honmai. The sequence continues at coordinate 44,343 of BHDV01065398.1, forward strand.
TTGATCAGCATTACTTAATAACGCTGGTGCTCCACGCGATCTCCGCGGTACTCATCATGTTTATCGTGTCCTTTTTGACGCTCATTCAGCATCTTCAGACGCAGGTGTTCAATCATGGAGTCGTAGTCCCGGGCGTTGTCTCCAGGCTGTTCCACGTAGCTCTTAGGAAGGATGAGGATCTGGCCGCCTGGACCACGGACGTACTTCCTTCCGCCAGACTTCAGGAATCTGTAGTCCAACACCCAAAGCGGCTCGTAGTACGTGGGACTATACACGTCTCTGATGATCCTGCAATGGATATAACCTGTGAGATATGCTGTGTTGTAAAAGAAAATTCAACTTTGATGAAAGGATAAGAGGGCAAGTGTTTGGTAAAGGAAAAAATGTGTCTTACTCGTCTTGTGCTTCGATATCAGGACCGTGTCCCTGAAAAGAAAGGAAAAAGTACGTAAAATGAGTAAAAGCCACACATCGTCAACCACGACAAACTCGATTACGATGTAGAATGTAGTGTTTTGTTTTTCATAATTTAGTAATTTTACTTTTTTGCTCAGAATTACGGAATCACGTTCAATAATGTCCCATTTTCATTCAAATAAATAAGTGTACACTTTTAGAATTACATTTCAGTAGCTATATGAAGTTTACATACAGAACACTTTTTTATCTTCAAGATACTCATTTAAAAATTCCAAAAAGAGGTTTCCGAATGAAAGAGTGCCCAACCTGCATTGGAACAACCATGTGATTTAAATCTAACCATAACACACAAACAATAAGGCTCAAATTAAATTGATTCCGACCCTCACGATCGTATCAGCTCGGTTGCAAAGGGACGCAGGATTTTTCAGCAAAATTTTTTTTTGGATCTTCTTGTCAAGGATTAGAAACAGCAGTGGATCTTACAATAGAGCTATGCAGGGTGCGCGCAACGACAGGCCCTTCTGGATGTTTGCCGTCCAGCTTAGCCTGCAGGTACAGGTGGTCGTCGTGGCCTGCCGAGTGCCCTCGGGATTCCTCGGGCTCCGAATCGGAAGCCACGAGCGCTACCAGCAACGCGAATACCATGTGCTGAAACAGAACCAGTGATCACAATCGAGATGGTATTTTGGATTTCGTTCTCATGTTTGTACCATGCCTGTATTCCCAAATGGGGTAGGTAGAGCACACGAAATGCTACATAAATTCGTGGCAAGTTCTAATATACATATTTTTAAGTTTTTAAGTTAGCAGGTATTTTAGTGACAAGTTGTTAGCCTGTCACCAAAAATATACCGTAATCTACCTATTTCCTTAGCCGCCTCTTGTGACATCCGTGGAAGAAATGGAGAGGTGCTATTCTAAACCCGACACCACACGGTAATCATACCGTTCTTGAAGGGTACTCATGGGTATTCGCACATTGACATGCTTCTCTTGCACATCTATTGTTGCATACCCATGTTGTATTTATAAGAGTTTTTTATTTGTTTTGGAAATGCTGAATGCTTAATATTTAGTGACGGAAATAAACAGTGTCACCATCACCATTAAGAAAAATTGGCGTCACATTAAAATTAGGAATATTGCCAAACCTTTTTTTAAACTTTATAAATTCGAATTATGTTCGAATTATGATTATCTTACGGGACCTACACTGTAAATTTATGCCTGTGATTCCAAATGGGGTTGGCAGAGCACACGAAAGATGAAATAGACAAAACCATGACTATTTCACGCTTCGCAGCCACTTTATAATTTTAGGTTTAAACAGAGGGAAGAGGTACAATAGTGATAGGTTACTAGTCTGTCGCCGAAAACATATTTAAACCTTAGTCGACTTTTACGACATTCATGGAAGAAATGGAGAGCTGTTATTCTTCTTTCTTGTTATTCTACACAAATTCAACTTATTAAATTAATCAATTGTTTTATTTCATTAGTATGTTATTTTTATAGTTTAGTAAGAATGGACGTATGTATTTGTTGGAACAATAAAACACTTATTAAAAAAATATTGGGAATCCGATTCTCAGTGATGATGTCGATTAATAGAATGCACATCTTGTTTAATTAAATTATACAACAATAAAATCAGTGAATTAATACAGTCTAGAACTAAGCTCGTTGAGCCACTCACCACTCACTGTTCTTAATAAAACGGTGCAATGCAAATATTTTCAAACTCTCAATAAATGTGTAATCATTACAGTCAAGTTCCGAACAGTGGCAAGTGGTCCAAAAAACCCCATTTGCACCGCACTCGTAATAAACTATTTACTCACGCGCATCATGTTGCTCAATCGACGTCTCGGTAATAGACTGATGACTAGCACAAATACTTGGTCGATAACTTAACAAAAATATAAATATACTAAACCTCACCGGATATCATCGGTTAAAGTATCCTGTAGCTAATAATTATAAATTAATAAAAATTGCCCAATTAGCTGCGTAATGCTCTTTGCTGTATGACGTGGACTGTTTCAATAGGATTCTAAATTCTTAGCTAAGTTTAATAGGTATTAAGAAATAATCTATACTGGGTGGCCGGACATTGATCGTAATATATTTTAACCAGTAATTTTTTTCCGAAATTTTCACGTGAAAAAAAACGAAAATTTGAAAATATTCCCAATCTTTTGCAACCCGGGTGTTAACTTGAATATTTATCTAGGTTTATTCAAAATCGAAGGGCATGTATGTTTGAAAAGATTGATGAATGTGTATCTGGAGGAAATAAAAGAGGTATCTAAGAATCGTAGCAAGTGAGACAAAGTAGTCTCTGTCTATAGTCCAGTCATAATTGACATCCGAAATCGAAAATTTAACAATAATTCCAAAAGTTTTCAAACTTCGGTCTAGTGAATGGTACATTGAGACAACAATAAATCTCATTTTGCAACCTTGTCCGCAGTCCGGAACATTGTTAAAATTGCAATTTAATTAATTTTTGCTGTATGGTCGTGAAAAAAATTCCAAAAGTTCTGCAAAGTTGGAGTTGTGTTAAATATACTATGTATTTTAAATCACGTGTCAAATTTGCAACCAATTCAAGTGTACGGAACATTTTTTGTTATTAAAAATTAATGTTTTTCTTTATTAAATTGAAGGAAAACGTTCCAAAAGTTCTGCAAACTTGACACATACATCGGAAAAATATACCGAACGGTTGTATAAATTTGCAACCTTTTTGGTCGACCGGAACATGTTTATTTATAATTCGTTTTAAATTCGTGGTCATTTTTTGAGCAAGGCTGTCTCGGAAAAATTACAAAAGTTTTGAAACTTGGTTGCAAACTTCGAAAACATCTATTCTGATGCAATACTGGTATAATAAGGATATTGTAAAAAAAATTTTTGCAAATTTGTAAATGCATCAGAATAGATGTTTTCGAAGTTTGCAACCAAGTTTCAAAACTTTTGTAATTTTTCCGAGACAGCCTTGCTCAAAAAATGACCACGAATTTAAAACGAATTATAAATAAACATGTTCCGGTCGACCAAAAAGGTTGCAAATTTATACAACCGTTCGGTATATTTTTCCGATGTATGTGTCAAGTTTGCAGAACTTTTGGGACGTTTTCCTTCAATTTAATAAAGAAAAACATTAATTTTTAATAACAAAAAATGTTCCGTACACTTGAATTGGTTGCAAATTTGACACGTGATGTAAAATAGTATATTTAACACAACTCCAACTTTGCAGAACTTTTGGAATTTTTTTCACGACCATACAGCAAAAATTAATTAAATTGCAATTTTAACAATGTTCCGGACTGCGGACAAGGTTGCAAAATGAGATTTATTGTTGTCTCAATGTACCATTCACTAGACCGAAGTTTGAAAACTTTTGGAATTATAGTGAATTGATTGTCTTGACTGACTGGACTACTAGACCTGTGGGAAAGAGGGTTAGATGTATGTATGTATCTATCTATCTACATATACGTAACAACAATCAGTTATTTAAGTGGTGTTACTTAGTATCGAATATAAGTCAAATAAATAATAATAAATAATAATAATAATAGTAAATAGAGGCCCATTGTTAAAAAGGATGTTGTTAGCTGTATCATATTTATTAGTAAAATAAAATAGTGGACATTTTTAATATTACTGAGATGCCTTTACTTCCTGCGTCATATCGGGTTTAGAATTACACCTCTTCAATCTTTCCGTGGAAGGCATACGAAGGCGCCTAGCAAAATTGTTAAAATAAAGGTGATGGGCTAGCAACCTATCACGTGTTTAATCTATCTTAAAACAAAACCATGTCGTCTGCTCTGTCAACTCTTTTTGGGAATACTTGCGCAATGTACAACGTGTTACAAAAATAAGAGTAAAGTAAATGCCCAATTATAAGAAGTCAATTTACAATATTTGAAAAAAGGCATTAATTTCTCTTATTGAGTTTGCGAAATAAAATCCGTCAAAGAATACACTCTTTTAAACGATAGCTTACTAGGGTTTACAACATTTTGCGCTTTAATAATTTACTTTTTTTATCCGGTTTTTTTTGTAACACGTTGCTTAATGAGAGTTTAATTCTGGGTTCATACCTAAACTTTTCATTCTATTTCAGGATGATTTAGGAAAAAATATAAATACCCCGTTTGGTGTTGTGTTTAGAATAGCACCTCTCCTTTTCTTCCGTGGAAGTCATTAGAGGCGACTAAAGATATAGGTTATTTTGGCACAGTGCGTCTTCGTCAGGGGTAGAGCACCTTTTTAAAATTTGTGTTTTAATTAGTTCTAATGTCATAGTAGATTGTTCAACAAGGGACTAAAACAAGCCATAATGTCACGAGATATTTAGACACCCGAGCATAGAGAGGGTGGCTATAGTTCGAGTGTCATTATGGTTGTTTAGTCTCGCGTTAAACACTCTACTTTTCACTTTGAATGCGAGGAAAAAAACGACGTTCTTTCTGTTATATAAAAAATTACAATACTGATTACAACAAAGCTTTCCATGTACAAATATGTTTTAATGTAACCTAAGAAAAATTAAAAAAAAAAACGCGGTTTTTCTTTTCTTTTACTTTTTTTTTGTAAAGTGACGCTTTGAATGCTTGCATATTTAGCCAACAGATTTTAACTTTAAACTATTTTTAAGCTTATTATTATTACACTATGCATAATAAAATGTGTTAATAATTATTATAATGAAATAAATTATTATTCGTAATCAATAATCGTGTTTTGCGAAATTAAATCACTTTTAAAAGTTTTTTTGGCAGAGTAACAATTACCGCCATTTTTAAAGACGTAGAAATAGCCTCATTAACATTTTGAGGTTATTTTTACATCTATAAAAATGGCGATAATCCTACGTTCACAAACACGGTTACTGGGTGTTTAAGAGGTTTCTAAGGCCAATAAAAAAAATATTACTTTAGCCCCTAGAGCTTAAAAAGGAGTTTTAGGCCCGCTATATAGGGACTAAAGAATGTATGGCGACTGTATTTTAGACAAAAGATCACTTTATACCTCTTAAATTAAAACTTCAAAATTAATTTGCTAGAAGTGGCTAAGGAACGTAAAACAGTCATGTTTATATCTATGTAGCGTATCGTGTGCCCTGCCTACCCCACTAGGGAATACAGGCGTGGTGAAATGCATGTATGTCCTTAGGTAAGGTTTAGTCTTGTTCTCTAAAATCAAAACATATTTAGAATATCTCCTACTAACTGTATTTTAGAGTTAAAATATAAGGTGCTAGCACAGACATGGTGAAGTTAGTAAAGCGTTTACTATTCCTGTACCCTACTTAACATAGACAGTCAGACAGCCATGATGCTTCGCTGCAATACACCGCATTATTGTTTGAAATTGTTCGAAATGGCAACAGTAAACATGCCAATTAATTTTTAACCTAAAAAGCAATCATGCAGCGTGGTGATTAAGCAAAATGCAGTAATTATAGCAGCACCTCGGCTGGCACGTATGCTGACTTGCTATGAAGATTTCTAACACTTGGATTGGGTTTGATTCATAATTATGTTTTTTGTTTTGGTTTTCTCCAAATCATTATTTTGAGCTTGGACGGAAATTTGACGTGAAAATAATCTAAGCAATTTTGCAAATTAATCATTAATCATCATTATCCAGCCTATATACGTCCTAATGCAGGGCACAGGCATCCCTCAATATGAGAGGGCTTGGGCTAGTTCCACAGTGCGGATTGGGAACTTCAAACACAACATTAAATTACTTCTTCGCTATTTGTAGGTTTTTCCTCGCGATGTTTTCCTTCGCCGAATAGCTCGTGGTACATATCAAATTAGATTCCGCACATAAATCACGGAAAATTCAGAGGTGCGAGACCGGGGATCGAACCCACGACCCTCTGTATGAGAGGCCACAGGTCGAACCGCTGGGCTACCGCGGCTTTTAATTTGAAGAGGCATTTGTTCGAGTTTGTCTATTTAAAGGAAAAACTTTTGAAGACAAGACAACTTTTTTGTGAAATGAGTAAATTAACCCAAAAAAAAAATGCTCTACGAATTTGAAACCAGCTGCGGTTTCAAAACTTTAGTTGGTTTACACGAATACAGTAAAGCGAAGTTATAATTCTTTCACGACGACGGCGCTGGCAATGGTGATTGCTATACGTTCAGGTAATCCAGTTGCTCATTTCCTTCTTGTTGATCCATACATGATAATAGTACATTGTGAAACTAGGGAACTAAATGGAAATTTCCTTTAGTGCCCGTGTTCACACAATGATTTTCATCACATTTGCGAGGAAAAACTAAAAATTAAAGAAAATGTTTGACATCACGTCACCTCACCGCGCAATTTCGATTGCGCTGTAACTGCTGTCAGTGCGTTTAGGTCTATCGTCACTTTTTTTAAATCATATACCACAGACAAGAACTATGTTTCGTACAAAATGCGAATGGTTATACAGCCAGATTCTGCCAAAAAGGTTCAAACAAATTTACAAAAAATGCATGTTAAGAACGCGTTGACATTCATCCAAAGGATTAAATTAATACAGTTTCATAATGTATACATTAATTTTGCTTTAAAAAATTGGCCCTTTAGTTTTAATAGCAGAATTTTTATTTTTAAATTTGTATCCTCCTTAGTCTAAACTAACGTGCCTATACAAATTTTTGCAATTTTTAAAACTAAACTTTTCCTCCCGATGAATGATGAATGATAACTCTCGCGGTTACTATTTAGGGCTTTGTCCTAAAGGATACGCGCTTGTATTAACACCATTGACGAGCAAGTGTGATGAAAAATATAATATCTTTCAACGGAGCCAAAAGTCTAACAAGGCTATATAATTTTGTGGGTTGATGACGTTAAGGACAAAGAGTGAGTATCAAGTTAGTTTTTTTTACGAAATAGAGTTTTTGAAATCACTGTTTATTATCTTAGGGTACCATTGTCTTCGAAATAAACACCTAAACCATATCAGAAAAATAAAACCGAAGAAGTATTTAAAACAGCTCTTTATTTTCAAAAAGCGTCATTGTCATGTAGGTTAATATATTAAACCATTTTTTACAACGTCTTTAGGTAACTGTTTTTTAATGTTTTCTTACGAAATAAATCAGGTACGAAGTCTACTGACGATCACAATTTCACATATACAATTCAAAAAATAGTTTTTTCTGTTAAATAAATAGTACTTGTGTAGGTAGTTTATAACAATACTGTCTACATAGACATATGTATACAATACTGTTTACTTAAAAGACATCGGTAAAGTCTAAGAAACTAAAATGTAAGCAGATTTCAGGCTTTTACAGGATCTATTATATGCTTGAAGAAGAATTTGAAAGAGGAATACAGATGAAATCGTAAGCATCAACATCTAAGACCTAAGTGTTTCTAGTGCCCTTAGTTTTTGGTGACTTGCTGTCTCCGGTGGGAGCGGTAATGGCGACGGTTGTGTTCCTGGTGGTAGGGCTCGCGATGGCGATGGCTCACGGGCTTGTCATGATGGTGGATCATTGGCTTGTGCGGACGCAGCAGAGGTACATGGGGAGGATGTTCAACTTGGCTTTTCCTATCCGCGTGAATTTCACTGACCCGTATGGGACTCCATTCCTCCGCGTGGTGTTCCTCTTCACCATTGTCAATTGTTGTAACACGCAAAATAGGAGATTTGTGTTCTTTGACTTCGTGAATGCGGTGTTCGATATTATAATTGATCAATGGTCTGTAACGAATTTGTGATTGATGCACTAGTTTGTGTCCTTCGTGTTCGTAATGTTCTTCTTGAGTTTTGTGTTCCTCGCGTCCATTGTGGACAGGCGCGTGAAGCACATGCGCGTGATGGTCATTATGAATGGGATGATGAATTTTTGTGTGTATTTCTAGGGGTATAATTGGAACGTGGTGATGAATTTTCTCTATGTGTTCTTCATGCTTTTCTTCTTTTAGTTGAGGTTTTTTCTCGGGCTCCTCGTGGTGTTTTTTATAATATTTGTGTTGTATGTAGTATTCAATATGAATAGGTCCACGAGGTTTATGCTCAGAGTGTTTCGATTTGTGTTTTTCTTCATGAACTTCCTCACGACGTTCTTCACGTTCTTCTTCATGTTTCTCTTCGTGTTTCTCTTCATGTTTTTCTTCATGTTTCTCTTCATGTTTCTCTTCATGTTTCTCTTCATGTTTTTCCTCATGTTTATCTTCATGTTTCTCTTCATGTTTTTCTTCGTGATGTTCCTTGGGCTGCTCTTCATGTACTTCTTCTTCGATATGCTTAGGTTCTTCCTCCTCATGAGAAGGCTCATGCTCTAAAACGATTTCTTCAACCGGAATCACGATTTCTTCATGATGTGGTTCTTCGTGATGGTGATGGTCAATGTAATGAACTTGGGCCGTAAATCTGTAAGTTAAACTCGAGATTAAGACCATTCAAAAGTTGTATTTTTAAGTAGATACGACAGTTTTAATGGACTGACCCTTGGTGCTTATTAGCTTGGTACTGTACGGTCCGCTTTTTGCCATCGGGTTGTACGAGCCAGTACTCGCCAGTAACCTCGTCGCCGTGTCTCTTCTCATGTTGGCCTTTGTAGTCATGCGTGTGAGGATCATTCACCGTGTACGAGAAGTCATATGACGGATACGTCCAAGCCTGAAATGTAGAATTAAAACTTTGTAATCATCAAAAACAGAGCAGATGACCACTGATTATTTACTCTCTGAAATTCTAAGCCCATTACCTATTAAAAATAACAATATATAAATGTGAAAGTGTGTTTGTTTGTTTGTTTGTTTGTCCGTCTTTCACGGCTAAACGGAGCGATGGATTGACGTGATTTTTTAGGTAGAGATAGTTTAGGGCACGGAGAGTGACATAGGCTACTTTTTATCACGGAAAAATTGATGTTCCCGAGGGAAAACCAAAATATAGTTTGCTTGATATATCGATATCGATCGATGATAGATCGATATCAATCGATAACCGATCGATAGATGATAGATCGATGGCGCCGTGTGTCGTTTGAAACGAGAAGTTTTATTATAGTTGTGCTTTATACCGCAATATAACCGAGTTCCACGCGGGCGGAGCCGCGGGCGGAAAGCTAGTTAAAAATAATTTAAAAAAAGACGGGCAAGAGCGTGTCGGGCACGCACATGAAAGGGTTCCGTAGCTAGCTAAATTTCATTTTGCAGTTGACTCCATACATTTTGTTCGGACGACTGTAACTACATAAGTTGGTCGAGTTGTATAAAAATAACTATCCGTGATACCGAGTCCACTATAATTTTATTTGAAAGTACTTACTTTGAGGTATATACCATTTTTTTTCAGAATTATTTTAGTAATATTTCAAAAGTCACGGTGGGGGGACATTTCAAATTTTAACTTTGTTTTAAATTATCTCAAGACGGGGGGTTTTAGCCGATTTAATCATAAGATGTATGGCTTATTAAATAAATGAGAATTAAAAAAAAGACGGGGGGCTTTGATCTACATAAGTTCAAGTTTTATTGTTGCATTTTTAAAAACCTTTTTAACGATACCCCACACGTTGGGGTTATTCCAATTAAGTTTTTTAAATTCACTTTCCGTTGTATGGGCTGAAAATGAATATTTAAAAAAAAAATTTAATTACAAACTTTTGGAACTTCGTTATCTATCTCTCCACTAATTTTCGTGACAATCGGTGCAATAGCGGCGGAGTACGAGCCCGGAAAGTCGGAAGGACGGACGGACGGACACGGACGGACAGACATTACGAAACTATAAGGGTTCCTTTTGGACTACGGACCCCTAAAAAAGTTGAATATTTACGTATTCTTCATGATGCTCGGGCTTGTGAGAACCGATATGGCTCAGTTCAGGGAGATCAGAATGATGTTTCCTTAGCTGCTGTTCCGAGTGAGCTATAACGACTGCCTGGCCTCCGACTGCCAGCCCGAACAGTAACACTGCCTAAAAGAAAATTCACTTTTTATGCAAAAAACACATTCCATTTACTGATTAAACATTAAATTTACTCAAAGAATCTAAATGATATTTAACACGAGGCTCGTTGTATTGAAATTTGGGTGTGATATTTAATACTTAAACCATGTAATACGTTTAAGTTTCAACGTCAAAACACTTTTCTTTTACACATAATTTTACAAAGCTTCATAATTAGGAACTCTTGAAATCACAACACAAGGCACTGTATCATTGGTTGATGTTTATTTTTTTTGTTTTACCTTCCAAATCATGATCGCGTTTTACTGCAGGAGTAAAACAAGATTGATACTGATATCGAAGATCGTTCACCTATTTATACATATATCGTTATTGGTGTAATTACCGATTTCCTTTGCATTATTTTTTTGAGCGCCTCTCAATGATAGATAATGCGTCTGAAACATGTTATAAAAAGGAAACCCGAGGCGGGTTTTCATGACGATACCTATTGATTTTTTTTCAAATAATAATTCAAGTGCAATTATACACGTCTTCTTAAACAGGAAATTTGAAATTTGTGAAGGAAATCCTGCTGATAATAAGGCGGTGTTGGGGCAAGGATTGGGTGTGGCTGCCGAGGAATCTCAGACATATGGGTATTTCCAATGTTTCGAAATTCCTTTAGTTTTACTAAAACCGGGACTCATCACATTAAAATAATCGCATAGCTAGTTACTACCAGCCTTTAGTCGTTGTCGCGGCCTCTGTAAAGAATTTTACTAACATTGGCTGTAATTTAACTTTAAGAATTATTTAATTACCGATTTTCTTAAATATGTTATACAATTCTGAAAGACATGACTAATTTTTAGTGCATTAAATTTGACGGTGTTATTATATTTACGGTTCATGCTTTAAAAGCCAAAATAAGAAAACTTTAATACAGCTCATTGTCCGTTGGTACGTTCGTCTGTCTGTTAATAAAACAAGAGGTTGTATTAACTATTGGTTGAGATTTTTGAAACTGAGCAAAAGGTAATCAAAATAAGGACAATTAACTAATTAGGCATTTCCTGTTAAGTTTTATTTGCATCAGTTGAGCGACTTCGCTGTGAATAGATAAGAGGAAATAAGCGTCAATGTTATTTTCACTTTAAAAAACTTACTGACTTACTTAATTTATAGTTGTTTATGTTAAACTGTGCTGAATGAATCTAATTATTTAAGTAATTGAATCATGTTTTGGTGATTTTTATATTTGAATTAATAAAATATGTGAGGACAATGTGAGGTTCCGTGGTTTTACGTTACTGTAGACTTAACTCGGCAATGCATATAAGTCGACTCGCGTGCGAGATAGACTGCATGTCATTAAAAAGCGTCTCTAGTTAAATGGTGACAGATATAGTTTAGCTCCCGCGACTCAACTTACGCCTGGCCCTGCTAAGCTGGCAGATATCGTGATACAAGAGCATATAGTGCCTGTTGAAATATCAACGAATATACTGTCGTTGATCGTAACATTGCTAATGTTCCATGACCAGGAGAAGTTATGACATCGTACTCGTAATTTTACTTGGAAAATAAAGAAAGAAAGATATTTATTTACAGAAATTTGTCACAGATAAAATATTTTTGTTGAACTTATTTATATATACATAATCGTCACGCCTTATTCCCTGTGAGGTAGCCAGAGACAACAGAGTGCCATTATTATTGAACCTATCTGAAAGAGTACAAGCCCTAAGTAAATTGAATTAATTTCAGACGCTTTATATATTATTGAGCGACGCTCAAAAAAATAATCGAAAGGAAATCGGTAATTATAGTAATAACGATATATTATATATAAATAGGTGAACAATCTTCGATATCAGAATCAATCTTGCTTGACTCCTTCAGTAAAACGCGATAATGGTTTGGAAGGTAAAATATAATAAACAAGACTAATGTTATAGTGCCGTGTGTTGTGATGGGACATTAAGAATATTATAAAGCTTTGTAAAAAATGTGTGAAAGAAAAGTGTTTTGACGATGAAATTTAAAAGTAGATATTTCATGGTTTATTAAATATCACACCTAATTTTAAACAAAACAGGCCTCGCTTTGTATATCATTTTGATTCTTTTGAATAGTTTTAATGTTTTATTAGTAAATGAAATGTGTTCTTTGCATAAAAAGTGTTTTTTTTAGGCAGTTTTGCTGTTCGGGCTGGCAGTTGGAGGCCAGGCAGACGTAATAGCTCACTCGGAACAGAAGCTCAGGAAAGGATATCTCTCTGAACTGAACCCTGTCAGTTATCACAACCCTGAGAATTATGAAGAATACGTAAGTTTTTTTATCCTTCTTAACCACGTTTTTAGTATTATAAATTATAATAAAGTACATTTTTATTGGGCTTGAAAGGTCAGATAGTAAATAATCAGTAGTCATCTGCTCTGTTTTAAATGATTATAAACTTTTCATTCCACATTTCAGGCTTTGAAGTATCCGTCATATGAATTTTCGTACTCAGTGAGTGATCCTCACACGCATGACTACAAAGGACAATATGAGATAAGACACGGCGACGAGGTTACTGGCGAGTACTGGCTCGTACAACCCGATGGCAAAAAGCGGACCGTAACGTATCAAGCTAATAAGCTCCAAGGGTCAGTTCTTAAACACTATCCTAAGATCATAACTATGCAATGTTTTGAACTTTCTCGATTCTCATTCATATTTATATGCACGCTAGACTTAATCATGATTATGTCCCGCGCATACATATATATAAATACTACCATAACTATTTAAAAAAATATCTTTCAAAATGTGTTAATTTCGAGTTTTACTTACAGATTTAGGGCTCAAGTTCATTACACTGACGTTCACCATCACGAAGGACCGAAGCATGTTGAAAAAGAAGTGCATGAAAAGCAGCCCGAGGAACATCGCGAGGAAAAACTTGCGGAGAACAATGGAGAGAAACAAGAAAAACCCACAGCGAAACATTCTGAGCATAAACCTATCCATATTGAATACTACATAAATCCCAAATATTATAAGACGCACCACCAAAAGCCTTAGAAATAACCTGAACGAAAAGAAAAGAAGCATTAATGAACACCATGAGAAAAATTCATCACCACGTTCCAATTATACCCCTAGAAATACACACAAATATTCATCATCCCATTCATAATGACTTTTGCTTCACGCTCCTGTCTATCATCACTACGCAGACCACAAAGGACGCAAGGAACACAAAGCTCACGAAGAACATTACGAAGACGAAGAACACAAACTAGTGCATCATTCATATACGGAAAGGACGCACCAAGTTGAACATCCTCCCCATATCCTGCTGCTGCATCTGCACTAGCCAATGATCCACCATCAAGACAAGCCGGTGAGCCATCGCCATCGTGAGCCCTACCACCAGAAATAGAACCGTCGCCAATGCCAAGGGCACTAGAACACTAAAAACTAAGGGCACTAGAAACACTCAAGTCTTAGATATTGATGGTTACGATTTCATCTGTACTCCTTTTATGTATTTTCAGCTATAGTCTGAAATCTACTTACGTCTATTTTTTTACTTTATCTATGTCTTTTGTAATTCTTTTAAGTAGGTACATACAATATATGTAGACAGTATTTTTTTTAACTACTTACCTACACAAGTACCATTCATTTAACTGGAAAAAAACATTTTTTGGATTGTATATGTGAAATTGAAACGCACTTCATTCTTCATTTATTTCGTTGGAAAGATAATATGTGTACTGGAATATGTTGACAAGATGGGGAAAAACGAAAAAAAAAAAAACAGCTATTTTTAGACGTTGTAAACAATGGTTTAATATGTTAACCTGCGTGATAATGATGGTTTCTAAAAATAAAAAGCTGTTTTAAATACTTTTGCTGTGTTTTTTTCTGGTATCGTATTAGGTTATTTACGAGTATTAACAGATATTTCAAAAACGCAATTTGGTAAAAAATTAACTTTATGCTCACCCTATGTCCTTAACATTATTTAAGTACAAATTTATATAGGGACAAAACAAGAAATAGCTCCATATCTCGTATATAGAAAGTAGCCTCTCTTGACGTAGGTATTGTGGTCGGAAATAAACTTGGCAAGTAAAAGCGATGCGTGAACTTACCTCCACTTAAAATCTTGCTAAGTTTTTTGGTGACCAGTATTACTTGTTTGTTTTAATACTCAATGATAATTTATCTTTAGCTATTAAAAGTTGTTAAGAAATAGGAAGAGTAGCTTTACGACAGTCAACGGTATAAAAACTACGATAGTCGATAGTGTTTCCATAACGCTGCGTGGTTGGAGGGCACGGTGAATTATAACTTCGCTTTACTATAATAATCAAAGGCCGGTATACATGCAAATCAACTAAAATTTTGAAATCGCTGCTGGTTTCATATTCATAGAGCATTTTTGTGGCTTAATTTACTCATTTCACAAAAAATGTTGTTTTGACATGACAAATCATAACTTAAGTGAAAGTGAAAGATCTTATTCTTCAATAGTTTTCCCTCTAAATTGACAAACTCCAGCATAATTTGTTAACTCTACTTACTTTTCTACCTACGCAAAAAATACACAATAAGGATGATGACAGGGTTGAAAACAAATGATTCTAATTAGACCGTTAGTTACATTATGGAAAAAATAAGACACGTGTATTTTGTTTTATCAAATAATTGGGAGGGAAACTGCCTTTTTCTCGCGCTAGGTGGCGCATAAGCGACTGTACCTTGTTATGACATAAGAACTGTCAAATTGAATACATTTTTTATGAATAGTTTCAAACATTTGCGAGTTTTTCAAAGATGCCTCAATGTAGTGCGATAAACTGTAAAAATAGGGGTATACATGTATTTCCCAAGGATCCAAACCGCAGAAAACAGTGGGAAAAGGCTTTACGAATCAAGAATTTCAAAGCGAACGATACAGCACGTTTGTGTTCACTACATTTTAAAGACGATGATTATTTTGGGAAAAGTAAATACACAGGTAATGTGATTTTGATTTCATATGTGATGTATCTCTGTACGTTCCATAATAGAAAATAGGACAGTACTAGCTGTCTAATCCAACAAATAAATCCTTTTTTTTTAGATGCTGAACCAATAGCCAAGTTTTTAAAAAAAACTGCTGTACCTTCTGTGTTCTGTTTTACCAAAACGATACCAGAGACGCCAGCAGCAATCGAACGTCAACAACGATTGGAGAATAGGAGACAAAGAAAATTGTTTCAAGAAAGTGAACCTCAACCTTCAACTTCGACTCACCTGCCCGTGGAATGTACAGAAGCTAAAGAAAGTTCTTTAGATGTTGGCAGAGAAGAAGAAATTCCTACATTTATAGAGACTGTTGACCCAGTGCTGATGCCACAAACCGACCCAGGATGTATGTCAAAGAGCACACAAGTCGACCATGAACATATTTATGGTTCTATTAATAGATTTAAAAATGACAATGCAGCCATGCTGTTCTATACAGGGTTTGAAAATTATAAAAAATTTCATTTTGTGTACTCAACTCTAAGTCCAATGGTGCACAAAATGAGATATTTTGGCAGTAATGTGACAACTTTGAGCACTGAAGATCAATTCTTCATGACAATGATGAAATTACGGCAGAATAAGTGCATTTTTGAGCTCTGCAAGTTTTTTAATATCAGCAAGACAACTGTATCAAATATTTTCATAACATGGGTGAATTTCATATATCAACTGTGGAGTAAAATTAATATTTGGCCGACAAAAGATTTAGTCCAATACTACATGCATCAGCATTTTAAAGACTATGACAGTAACATCAGAGTTATATTGGATGGTACTGAGATAACTGTCCAAAAACCGAAGAATCCTACTTCACAACAAGCATCATGGAGCAGTTACAAACATGCTAATACTTTGAAAGTACTGGTTGGAGCAACACCAGGTGGATTACTGTCCTATTGCTCACAAGCATATGCAGGGTCTATAAGTGATAGACAAACAGTGGAACAAAGTGGACTCTTGTCTATGTGTCAAAGTGGTGATAGCATATTAGCTGACAGAGGATTTACAATCCAAGACATGTTTGTGGACAAAAATATCACCATAAAAACACCTACTTTCCTGAGAGGAAAATCACAGTTGCCAGGCTTGACTGTAATAAAAGATAGAGAATTGTCAAGTAAACGTGTCCATATAGAAAGGCTCATTGGATTGACAAAAACGTATAAAATATTAAAGTCTGAGTTGGATCACAGCTACATACCAATAGCTAGTAAAATATTTTTTGTTTGTTTTATGTGTTGTAATTTCAGAGAAAGTATCATGAAGAAAAAATAAAACGTGAATAATGTCTATGTTTTTTTTATTAAGATATTTCTTTAAATACTATAACATACAGTCCCTGCCCGCTGTTTGTTGCTATGTATGCTTTGAACTATGCAACATTTCTTTCGTGGATGTCGTAAAAAGGCGACAGAGGAAACAGGTTCAGGTATGTTTTAAGCAACAGGTTAGCAACCTGTTACTATTATACCTCCATCACCTGTTTTTAAATTTGTAATTCTGCTGGAAGCATTGTTTTAGTACTAAGCTCCTACTAAACCTTATAAAACTGTGCCCCAAGCTGCATTACAAAATGAACAAATGCTACCTAAAAACCAACTAATTTGTTTTAAGTGTTTAATTTTAGAAAAAATATCATGAGGAAATAATAAAAACAAGAATGTGTCAATTTTTTTTTATTAAAGGTAAATAATAGCCTTTATACACATGTACATTTAAATATTTATCAAAAATGGCTCTTTTCAAGAAAGAAACAATAGATAATTATGAAGATTATGTTCATAATTTAGTCATACATAAACTACGGGTAAAGTATGATGCCTTTGTTGCAATGTTATTACTTTTAAAGACATGAAAGTACTGTTCATTAAGAGGGATGATTCATACATGAATGAACTGTTAATTAATGTAAAGGCTATTTACCTATAATAAAAAATAAAAACAAGAATGTGTCAATTTTTTTTAATTAAAGGTAAATAACCTTTATACAAATATTTATCGAAAATGGCTCTTTCAAGATCGTGAACATAGAAGTTAATCAAATTAATTAACATCTCATTAATATATGAATCATCCCGGTTAATGAATAATACTTTCATGTCTTTGAAGGTGTATACAATAAAATTACAGTACTTTCTTGTGGTACAATAAAGCTGTCCCTGAATTTGCGCATAATAAGGATGATTTTTTTTTAAGCTCAAACATCCATTTTTGTTTTCCAAATAAGGAACTGAAATTGCGTTAATTTCGCAATATCTGGCCGAATATGGGCATTTGACTTCAATTATGGTCTCTTCACCTAGTAGTCCATCCGGAGTAGCTCCTAAAAAGGGATGTTCTTCAGAAATGAAGAGCCCACATCTTTCAACTTCCAAGCCGGTCATTTCTTCATATTTTCTTATTGCCACAGGTTCATTCACTTTCCCATGAGAAATTGCTCTTGTGTGAACAGATTTTGGGTTTAAAATTTTGTTTATTAAGGTACCTTTACCAACAGAGGTACTGTGACTAACAGCATAAAACATACTAGCAGTAATCCTGCAAGATCTCATTTGATGCCATTCGTGTGAATTGTCCTGGCCTCTGGTTATTTCCTCAACTTCTTTTATTTTATTTTTGGTAACATTTTTTAGCACCAAAGCTTGAAGTATATCTTCTCGTTGGGAAGTATTTGAGTATGAATGATCCCATTCAACTCCATAAGGATTAGCGGGTTCGTAACATTGCAACAAAGGCATTGTACTCTCCCCGTAGTTTATTACTAAATTACGAACATAATCTTCATAATTATCTATTATGTCTTTGTCTTGAAGGGGCTCATAATTACAAGATTTTAGCCTCTTGCAAGGCAGATTCTGTGCTGCAATTGGTGATCTGTGGAATATTTTCCTTGGTTGTTTGAATGTCATTAATTTTTGGGTGCAGGCCTGATGTTGTAGTATATATTTTTTATTTGCTAAATCATGAGCACCCAACAGCAAGACATGAATATGTTTGCAGTTGGCTTCTGTACCACTACCTGCAGCACATTCACAGTGGCATTCTTCTATAGAACCCTCTTTGTTTAGTTTTATGTCCACCAAGTAAGTAATATTTTTCATGCTCGCCTTACACTGGCCACGTAAGTAAGTGTAAGTACCATCGCTAGCGAAACGAGCAGTCAGAAGGTATCTGGATTCATAAAGAAGTTGGCCTTTTGGCCGTGTGTTGAACCTGTCAAAGAAAAATTATGGATATTACTTAAGAGTTTCAGAGTAACAAAAAAATATATGTAATTTGTGTTCAGATATAAAAATTCACCTTTCAAAATATTCCTGTATTTCATGTTTGCTGATGTTGGGAATAGGCGAATCAGCATTAACATCTTTGAAAGATTCTGAGGGTGGGCATTTGTAAGTCCGGTCTTCTGGTAGGTTTAGATCTGCACCAAAGTTTTGATTTCGATCGTACGCCTCCAATCTAAAAGAAAATAAAGAATATAATCATCCTGAATTCAAATGAACAAGGAAATACCAAACATAACCTCAATTTTTTAAGTAAGCACCTTTTTATCAAGTCAGCTTTTTTTCCAGCTACAGATGATTTTCTCCTTCGAAGCTCGGCCTGAAGTTCACGCACAGTCATAATTGCATACATTTTGCAAGGATAAATCCAAAAAAAATGAGATAATCGCAACCAAACACTTGTCACGAAATGTAAACAAGGTACAGTCGCTTGTGGCGCCATCTGCCTCGAGCTTTTAGTGTACCGCCTAATTAAACATCGACAGACGTAGGTATAGATCATCAAACTTCCGGAGTGGGGGCTCATGACGTCACGCCTAGGTAAAAATTGTACCATGTAGTGACGTCATTCGAACTTCAGAGCATCTTCGTCATTTCTTGCTTGTCCAATAAAAGAAAAACAAATGGACAATATTTTTTGGTAATCTATCTGACGGACTAAATATTTTTTTAGTCGTCTACTTAATTGTAACAATCTCATAGAACTTTAACAAATAGGGATAAGAAATGAAATCTCGACATAGCGCTAAATAGTATTTTAATATTGTAGATATCATTTTTCGTTAAATTATTAACAGTAAAGCAGCGACGAAAGTCAGTCTTATAAAAGCAATAGTCAGTTTTTTTCAGAGTCCGCATAGAGCTTCGTCGTTCATATGTGGTGATGGGCGAAATGAACATGATGGTGAGGCGAAGAGTGGTGGACGATGGCGTTAAAACTGCAACAGAAAGGACAATAAATTATGAATTACGTTTATATATCACTAGAAGAAGCTTTGAAAGATTGTTGTTATGTTACTAGGTTGTATAGGTAAGTAAACAAATGACGGTAGCCTAGCTATTGTGTCGAAATCTGTGGGATGTTTCTGCTCTCTCACTCTGACAATAACTATAGTCATTTGATGATGATTGAATTTATTTTCAATGTAGGTAGGTACACTATTGTTTGAAATTTCTTGCCCTTGTCAATCAGCGCAGTAAAATTGACATTTTTGTAACAGTGATAAACACGTTTCTAAATTTACAATCTGTAGAACATAAACAACTCTTTTACTATTAACCTCAGACTTACGGGTTAGGACAGCAAGACAAAAAAGTTACATACATACATATTCTCACGCCTGTATTCCCATGAGGGGTAGACAGAGCACACTAAAAAAAAACAATTTAGCAATTTCAGCGTAACCAGATGGTTAAACGTGATATTACAGTGACAGGTTGCTAGCCCATCGCCCACAATACACTAACTCTTAACAAAAAGTATACTCTGTTTGTTTTAAGATTTGAAATTTTAATGGAAAAAATTGCATTTTTCTCTGGAATCGAAATATAAAACTAGATAATATGATTAGTGCAACAACATTTAATACTGCTTGTTATGATGATTTCAATTCAAACGGTATCAGCGAATGCGACGATGCCTTGTGTTTACTTAAAAATGCGTGAGGTTTTGACAGTTAAGATTCAAATCTTAAAATAAACGGAGTAGAGATTGGTCCAAATATAAGTCCTCACCCAGTGTGGTCGTCAGCCTTGTACTCGACCTTGCGCACGCGGCCGTCGGGCTCCACGAGCTCGTAGCCGCCCTTCACCAGGTCCCCGTGCCGCTGCTCGTGCTGCGACTTCACGTCGCCCGTGTGGTGGTCGTGCACGGAGTACGGAGTATAGATTGGTCCAAATATAAGTCCTCACCCAGTGTGGTCGTCAGCCTTGTACTCGACCTTGCGCACGCGGCCGTCGGGCTCCACGAGCTCGTAGCCGCCCTTCACCAGGTCCCCGTGCCGGTGCTCGTGCTGCGACTTCACGTCGCCCGTGTGGTGGTCGTGCACGGAGTACGCGAAGTTATACTCGGGGAACGCCTGGAGTCAAAAGAACAGCTCAAAATTTAGCGTCATTTTTACATGCACATCACTCCTGGGCTCCCAAATGGGTGAGGCAGAGCACACGAAACGCTACATAGATAAAACCATGCCAATTTTACGTTTCATGGCCACTTCTGGCATATTTTTTAGGTTTTGAGTTGGCAGGTACAATAGTGACAGGCTGCTAATTTGTCGCCTAAAACATACTTTAACCTATTGCCATAGTCGCTTCATACGACATCCACGGAAGAAATGGAGAGGTGTTTTACAGGCTGTTATGAAAACTCTGTACCAAGGCTGGCCAGTACATTTTCCAGGCAAGCCAATTTTTTAAGACTGGGGCGACGGCGGGCCGCATGGACTTTTCAAGGCGAGCAATCAGGTGCAAGCGCTGCTACCGTGCGCCGCCAGCTTGCCGGCTGAACGCGCTGGGCGGACCAACTCAAATGCCTTGGCGGGCCACGGGCTTGGGTTTAGCCAGCCTTGCTCTGTACTGTATGTGAAGGCGTAAGTATATTGGTATTATTGGTATCAAATACTGATTAAATAGTTGAATTACTAAAATTATTAATACACATAGTCGTGGTTTTGTCTTTGTTAACGTTCTGTTTGCTCTGCCTACTTCATGGGGAAATAAAGGCGGTAGTTGAGGTACCTGTGCTGTTATTATGAGGGCGATTATTCACATTAGATCGGTTAACAAACCTGTTGAAATTGACGGGAAGTCCAAAGAGAAATAGCGATTCTTTATATGATTAGCCTTTCTGACTATTTATATCCTGCGTTAAGCAATTAATATTCATTTGAATACTTAACATGTCGAGAGCTCGAACTAAATTACATGCCTAGTTAGTGATAAATTTTATAATCATAAGAATAAGACCAAAATTGTTTTTAATTTTTTTATAGGTATCAATAATAATTGTACCTATATGCTGAAAATCCAATCTATAATTTATATTTTTGTGTTTATGGATTAAAAAACAGTCCCTTTTATTCGAATTGACACGTCTTTTCTTGGAGATCTTTTCTTGAACCTATATTAAATACAGTCCAGTAAATGTCGTAATTGTCGAAATTCAATGGTAAAACTGGAAATGATTATTGCAAATACACTTACTGTTGTTTGTTTTAATGTTCCTAATTCAAAGGATATCATAATTTGCGGTGATATCTTGGGTTTACTTAAAAATTGTAAGGATTTGACCGTTAAAAGCCTCATCTTAAAATAAACAGTATACAGTATAAAGTATACGGGGTGGAAAGTTTTCATGGGCCCTGGAGGGGAAGTAGTCTAAATCGTTTAGTTAGCTCATTTTACTGAAAGGAAATATTCCTTTATTTTTAGAAAGAAACAAAACTGCATTAAAAGATTTTTTAAATTTTGCTTGTCTCAACCGGGAATCGAACCGGGAACTATCCCCTCCAGGGCCCATTAAAACTTTCCACCCTGTAGATACTTACATAATGGTCATGATGAATGGGAACATGGGGTACATGGTGATGCAGAAGGGGAACATGGTGGTGGAGTGGGATCGGGTGGTGGATGGGGATTGGGTGGTGGACGGCCACCGGGTGGTGGGGCCCTTGGTGCTTGTGCAGCTCCTGGTGGGACACCGCTGGGTGGTGGTGGTGGTGGTGGAACGGGAAGATGGCCTGGCAGGCTGATACCAGGACACAGGCGGTTAAGATCTGAAAAAAATATGGATATTATTAGACATACTTATCTTCTTGTGCTCTTTCCTAGCACAACGATAACATGATTATTTAATTAAAACAGTAGCACAAAGTAGTGTTTTTTCCACTCCAGTTCTTTAATTCGTGACTTAAGCAATCGCGAACTTTACTGTCAGTGTAAGTGCATTATTTAATGTGCCAATAATATTTACTTTATGATCTATTCTGGAACGCAAAAAGTTTTCAAATGAATTTTCATACAATTTCATGGTAAATGTTGTTTTTTCTATTTAATAGAGGGGATAAGAGGTATGCGTGTTCGTGCATTCTGACACCACGTTATTTGGGTATACGAATTCAATTATTTTTATGTCGTACAACACGGGCGTAGCCAGGATTTAGTTTCGGGGGGGGGGTTTGACGAAAAAAAAAAATCGGCCAAGTGAGAGTCTGACACAAAAAAATCACGACTGTTGTATGGGAGCCTGAACTTTTCGGGGGGGGGGTTTGAACCCCCAAAACCCCCCCCCTTGCTACGCCCATGTCGTACAATAGGTATCGAATATAACGTTACACAATTACCTACTTAGATCTTTTTTTTTATTGATTGCTGTTTGTTCTATAACTACGGTCCTAAATTTTTAAGAGACCAGTAACGTAACAATGCTAAAAAACTGTTAACAAATTATACAATTAACATAATTTTCTTCTAACTTAGATCAATTTAGCACCGTTCCTTGCACCTCGTTATAATAACATAAACACTTAAATTACACAGACTAAAGTAACTAATGCACCAACAAATATTGCTCACTGTGAAACTGAAACTAAATCTATTACTTACTTTTGGCAACATCTTAAACAATTAAGGACACTGTTATGCTCTGTCAAATAGATTTGAGACAATAATGCACTCCATGTGAGGTGTTTCCTTAGCTTATATACGGTCTTTAATTGTGGGAATTATTGGAGCAAAAAAACTATTGATCAATTTCCCAGGGTTTGCTAACGGCCCTATCGTAATATCTGCATTTTGTGCACCGCATGGTTGCACATATAGAGACGTATTTACCTCGAATTAGTGTGAAATACGTCAACACGCTTCTACCATGGAAAATACATCCATTCTGCTCCTAAAGTGGCTGATTAATAATATTCGTCGTGGAAATAAAACAATATCTCTATGTTATCCATCTACATCGACAGGCCTATTGTCTAGCACTTGGATTGGCTTGGGATTGACGGAGGAAAGTGATCGCGATTCCGAGCGACACAGTACATTGTTTTCGTGTTACAAATCTATTCCTAAATGAATTTTCGGTAAATCATTCTTTCAATAGGTTTCAAAAACTCGGTTTCTTTTCTACTTTTGTTTTCATAAAAAAAAGGAGACGTAGGTACCAATTACTTAATTACCACATGTTATTTGGTCGAGATGATCGATGTCCAATAACATTGACAGTTCGAAGAACCGAACTTTGTTTACTTTTTATTTGACCAATTATTATCAAATTATCATACCATGATGTTGTACCTAAAAAGAAATTGGTTAAGAGATGGAATACCATCTCTCATACTGAGAATAATTAATTAAAGTAATTATCATTTATTAAAGTAATTTTAAAGGAAATAAGTTTAAAATGCGAATGGTATGTTATTTTCTTTATATTTACTTATGTCTTCGACTTGGAATATTTTAATGGGAAATAATATAATAAATAATTTAAATTAAATAAATAAATTTGCAAGACTTTCTTATACCGTCGCACAATGTTATATAACATTTACTATCCACTTTCATGATGTAGAGTTTCTGGTCAGGGTATTTAAATAAAACTAAACAACAAATTAATGTAAGTCCAATAATTTATTATTTATGAATATGAACAAAGCTAACAAACACTATCCATTTATACTTTATACATTTATACATTATTTATTGACTAATTCTTGACTAATTCTTGGTTATTAGTAAGAGATCAATGGTACGTAGTGGTGTGTACGGTCGGGCCAGTGCGCTCCACCACAGCATTGAATCTGAAACGAAAACGACTCATTAGAATTAGACCAAACAAAAGTTCCTACAAAACTATAGCAATGAATGTCAATCAGTAAAGTTACGTTTACGTTACGATCGGGTGCAATATTCATCTGTTTAACTTATTTGTAAGCTGTTGACCTCTAAAAACCAAAAGTTAGTGGGTTACAAAGGATTATAATTGTTCTGTACCTGTTCCAAAGAGCATTTAAAATTCATGCTATGTTTAATTTTAGTTCAGAGCTATTAGATTTCATAGTCAAAATAATTAATTCTGTTACAAAATATTTTAGACCTCGGTACGATATGATATACTGGTAAAGTTTATCACTTCACAAAAATGCAAATTATGGCTTAAGCATTGCCTAACTGGTCTCATTTATATTGTCTACATGTGAGAATGGGTGTGATGTGAAAATTCGTGACAATGCGAGAGTACAACCGGCCGTTAACGTGGTATGGTGACACCGCGCTTGCTGAGTTTAACTTGAATTATTCTATCATGATATACGAAACTACCATGACATAGACAATCTTAGAAAATAATTGACCACTCATTAAAATTTCACTTCAGCAGTATTTAATTTTTTTATTAATTTCCTTTAAAAATATCAAAGGACAGTGTTGTCTCGTCGCTACTGAGGCGTGCAGACCCAGGGCAAGGACTAAGTATTATAGGACTCATCTCAGTCACCAGCACAAAGCATTCATGATAAAGGGCTACATTCTGCCCAGGCTGTATGAGAAACCAAACCAGGCTACACGTAGGTAAGCAAAAATGTATGTTGTTGCAAAATTAAATTGGAGCACAAAGTAATAATGCTCGACACTGAATTACAGTAAATTAATCGGAGTTAATTAACACGTTTATGATCAATAATAAACAGCAATAAGCCGCGAAATGTACAATTAGATCGATATCACATGCAATGTACCTAAATATTTGGACCACACTTTAACGGCTGAATTACAGGTACGAATTTCAATTAAGAACTTATTTATTAAACCGCGCTGCACCAACGTCCGTTAACAATCAATAATTTAATGTTTTTATAATGACATCGTTATAATAAAATATACAAGGTGAAGCGCGTAAACAGCGGTCGGAGAATTGCTCTGTTTGGGTGTCTTTGTTGTTATGTAAGTAACCTAGTAAGGCGAAGCGAATCGGTCAAGCGGTCTTCGGCTGCCCAAAGTGATACAAGTACCAAGGCCAAGCGGCATCACCGAGTCATGACCATAACTGGGTTACACTCAATATTCCATTACTCCAATTAAATCCCAAGAACATTGCGTTGCTGCCTACAGCTTACGACTCAGGACTAATAAATACACCCATTTCATGGGTTTCGTACTGGTTGCTAGTACTAGAGAACGAAAGTGGTTCAAGAACTTTTCTCGACGAATAAAGTTGAGTAACGGAGCATTACATAAAGCTAAGCTTTAGTGGGCTCAAGGGCCGGAATGTATAGACTATTAATAGTCTAAGTTTTCCGTAACTTGATTTACGAGTATGCGCAACGATTCAGAAGCCTAGATTTAGATAAGAGCGGACTAATTACAGTTACCTAAGGGTGCTAAGCCAAGGGAAATTAGCAATACTGATATAGTTTTGCACTTTGCAAACTCACGTTAGTCAAGATTTAGGATTTATGTCACTCATAAGTTATCGTTCAGCTGTCCTGATTTACGAGTGCTAATTGTAAATAATCGTTCTACCATTGCGTCAATGACTGAAATTACTATTTTGTTTGAATTTTTAGATGGAATCTTCAAAAGAATTTAGTTACTTATTTTATCAAAATGAAATGAATTTGATGTTTTGTGAAGAAGGAATCTGATTTTAAGCAAGTTTGCCAGCACGGAGTAGAAATTGATCGTACTGTTTTCATGACTGAGTATGATTAAAAAAAAAAAAATGGAAGGGATATGAGACAGTGGGAGGCTGAAGGTTGACCTATTTTAACCAGGTGAAGGAAAAATTGGGAAGCAGGGCGGTAGACATATCAGGAAGTCAAACAGATAAAGTAAAGTGGCGTTTACTAAACCGACAATAGCGTAGCTCTTCAATTTATGAAGAACTAGCGGACCCGGCGAACTTTGTTCCGCCTGAGACAATGAATGAGCAGACTTTTGATTTAAAAATACCGGGACAGCATGAGTTTTATATACAGTCGCACAAACACGACTTTTTTTATGTATAAAGTATCTTATATATTTTCTCTGGAGGTTTGAAGCCTATTGAAGCTACCTCCCCACTACATTTCAGCCAAATCTGTTCTGCCGTTCTCGAGTTATGAATAGTATAATTTTATTGGTATACATATATAGAAAAACAATATGTCAGCATTAACTCAAGACCGGCTAAACCGATTTAGATTATTTCGGATTAGTTTGAATGGTCACAATCGTGGTTAACAGGATAAGTATTAAAAAAAGTCATAAAAACTTTTGATTTGAAATGCTGACATATTGTTTTTAGGGTTCCGTATCCAAGGGGTAAAAATGGGACCCTATTACTGAGACTTCGTTGTCTGTCTGTCTGTCCGTCTGTCACCAGGCTGCATCTCACGAACCGTGACAGCTAGAGAGTTGAAATTTTCATTATATTTACCCACTGAATTGACTACGACAGTTTCATGAATGTTTTTAATTTGATTAAGTAAACTTATTAATTTGTTCCTTTCTTTTAAAATACTATGTTACTTAGGCAGAGTTCTTATTTTTTAGCTATTCTTTCGATTG
>BHDV01065398.1:76947-95432 GCA_005406045.1 Adoxophyes honmai
CCGAAGGTGTGTTGACCCAAAGAAATGAGAGAATTTGCAAATAGTAAAAAAAAACAGCAGTAAATTTTCTGCAGTTTTCGTTTCGAAATCAAGTGTGACTATGTTGTTATGTTATGTTTTGTCAGTTATTTTTTATAAGATTAACTGCAAGCAATGCGATCGGGTCGGCGAAACGCTGTTCTGCTAAGCGCTGCGCACTATCCGTCTCGCTCTGGCATCGTTCGTTCAATTTCAAATCACAATTTACAAACCTTCGGCTTCGGCCAAAGCTTCGGCCAAATTTTGGCCGAAGCCGAAGGTTTGGCCGAAGGTGGTTTTTTTGGCCGAAGGTGGCCGAAGCCGAAGCCGAAGCCGAAGCTTCGGTCGGACACTACTCTTTAATTGCGTTATTTAGGGTCAATAAATACAGCACGCCTCTTCCCCATCAGGGTCGTTAGACATCACTTTGTTCCACTTGCTATGATCCTTAAATACTTCTTTTGCTTTATCCACATTCATTAATCTCATCATACATGCTCTTCGTTTTTGGTACTCTTTATTGTATGTTACGTACGTAATTAATAATATTTTTGAAGTATATTAAAAATGTTTAGGAGCCCTGGCCGACTAACGAACTCCAAGTCCCCGGTCGGGTATTTTGTGGCGCCCTTGTGTCGACACATTGTTTCGCCATTGAGCGCATCCTCGTAAAATATCGTTAAGTACAATTAAAGTTTTATAATAAGGAACCAAACCGTTAGTTAAATAGTTACCTCTCACGAGTCATCATAAGATTGATAAGGAAAGGGACTAGGATGTTGACTAGGATTTGAAAAACATACAGACATACATAAACATCGCGCATGTATGACCAAACGGGGTAGACAGAGCACACGAAACGTTGCATAGACGTTTTACAACATTTTTTTTTCTAGTGACAGGTTGCTGTCCTGTCTCCTAAAGCATACCTAAACCTATTTCCTTAGTCTTACGATATTCACGGAGATGGAGAGGTAATTCTAAACCCGAAACCACACAAACAAAAAGAAATAGGATATTCCATATCTTCTGAGATAGCAATTGACAGAAACTTAACAGAATCCTATACCGGAATAATTTTACGATTTTAATTTTAACTGTCATTGAAACCTAACACATTTTTAAGTAGTCACAAGGCATTTCGGCAAATACCTTTTAGATACCTTTTGTATTGAAAGTAGGTATTATATCAAACAGTAATAAGTGTTATTGAACTAATCGTCACCAATTTTTTCCTTAGGATTCCAGAGAAAAATTCAGGTTTTATCCGTTGAATTTCTAATCTCAAAATAAACAAAATGTAGTAATTATTAACAGTCGTTTCACATTGCGTGAAGGACGCATAGAGTACGATTTAGTCAAGCTGATTTCTGACGCCGAAACTACTATATCACAATAATCTACTATCATCTGATCGGAATTTCAGGCATAAGCAACATCGACGGATCACAAATCTCCAGCAATGACACAAATACATTAATCTGTACCATTACTATGTGTTTACAGCGACGTATTCACTAGCGACGCATCAACTATTTTTATGGACGATTTTACTATGTATCTTGTGGTAAAACAGGTGATGATAGATAAATAACTACTATTTGGCTGTTGCATAACAAAAGGCGAATTGAGCCTAAAAAAAGTGAATTTTATAACGGAGACATACATAACTTTATCTGCATTCATGTGATAATTATGAAAAAATATTCAAAGATAGCATTTGTACGCCGTACAAAGAAACGGCTGAAATGGCGGCAAACACGGATTCCACAAACAATAGCGCATAGGACGTCACAGCGACCGTCGCCAAACGTGCGCTTGCCGCGCGCTAGGTGTTCTAATTTTAAATACTTTGTTTGAAGAATGGTTTTATAAAATAAATATTTTAATGCAACAAACAGGTTTTAAGAATTAGCAAAAAAAAGGATTTTTATATTGTATAGTTAGTTTAATAACACTAAAATAAAAATCGACAAGAAAATAAATAGTAGGAACATTATGATAGGTAGGTATTATGGATGTAGATATTGTAGATAAATGCGATTTACGATGACAACCCATGGTAGTGGTGCTGGTGACCAATAATGCCGGCACGAAGCCTGCCGCACGACTCTCTAATATCTTTTCCAGGTTGATAGGTCCTACATTGTCTTTGCATAGTTTCAATGAATGTACGCATTAGCATAGCTATGATATTTGTTAGATTCAAGTCGATTGAACCACCATTTAGGTAGTACATACAAAAGCGCAGAATAATTTGAAAACATACCTACTAATTTTTATGATTTTAGAAAAAAAGAAAATCGGTATTTTCAGCACGCTTTCTGTCAATGGCTTATCAAACACTTTAAAGTTAAAAAAGGGGTGGTTAAGCATTCTGAAACTCTCTAATTTTCCGCGCGATTTTCTCAGTATTTTCTTTCGTAAGAATCTCTTCCTCATTAACAAACAGAATAAAATAAGAATCATCTAAATCAGTCCAGTCGTTCACGCGAAATGCCTTAGCCAAGGATACATATTAAATTGATTACTAGCTGTTGCCTTCAACTCCGTCCCCATAGAACTCGTTTATTAGTATACATCCTAGATAGTGATTAGTAAAATGACATCCGTTTAATTGTGAGCGACCATATTACTGAGAGCTCAAATTACATTTCATTTATAACGTACATACATACATATATATTCTCACGCCTGTATTCCCAAAAAAAGTAGGCAGAGCACAGAAATTCGAAAATCCAGTGCCACGTTTAGCAATCTCAGGGTAACCCCATGGTTTAAAGTAATATTGCAGTGACAGGCTGCTAGCCCATCGCCCACAATACCTTCATTTTCAAAATTGTGCATATTTCCGGAATAAAAATATAGTCTATAATATCTTTTTTAGGAAGTTAAGAGATCTCGATACCAATTTCATCGAAATCGAGTCAGTGGTTGAAGGGTCAGGTAACAGACAGACACAAAGTAACTTTCACATTTATTTAATAAGTAACGATTTAAATCGTATGGAGACGTTAGGGAACTACTTATTATTAATAGATGCCGATTGCCTACCGAATTCGATCACTCACGGAAATATTAGGAGTCCGACATGTATGCTTATTGGTTTATTATCTACACCAGGAAACCTTTCATATTTTATCCTTCACTCGCCATGGTCTCTATCTTATAACTCTACGTATTTATTATGCCCTTTGAGTTGGAGTGAATTAAACGAATAATGTTACTCAGGTACGAGAATGACTGTATGTTCATCAGTGCTCACTGCTCAGTCGGGTAAAAGTATTAATTTATGACCAGATAATACAAATAAACATCCAACATTCCTGCAATGGCTACTAAAATATCGTCTATGTAGGTTAGTATAATTTTTCACAGGCGTACGGGAGTACGCAAGTGGTATGCAAATCAAATACGATGCAATAAAATAAATACATGATAACTAGGATAGTGAGATTCTTATTACGATTAAAATGTCAATTGCAGTTTAGTGTGACATCAAACATTATCATTACGATTTATTTGTATTTAAACAAACATCACGTGGTGTCTTATTTAGAATAAAATTACACCTCTCCATTTCTTCCATGTCCTTCTTGTCACTATGAAACCTAAAATTGTACTATGTATTTAAAAGTGGCTACTTATCGTGATTATATTCATGGTTTTATCCATGTACCGTTAATAATACCCACAAAGCGCCAAGATAAAAGTGCAAGCGGAATCTGCCATCCGATTTTACTTTCACGCTCATCGATACGGGTGAGCCAGAAAGTGAAAATAGCCCACTAACCTACCAGCCGGTCAGTGCGCGCTATTCTTACGTCTACTTTAATATCAGCAGACCAAGGTCACTAGAGTAAACAGAATCTCTTAAAATACTGATTGATCTAGAGAAGTAATCCGAACAAGTAGAACAATTAGTGCTTAAGTCTTCTAAGACCAATTAGGTTATGTATGTGTCGCAGGCGGATTGTATAAACCGCCGTTTTACATAACGGCTAGGCATTTTGCAAAACAGCGCCGTTTTGTAATGCGCCGACTCAACGTTCAGCCGGATTGTAATTGCGATATGTTCTTCAATAAGGCGGCCCACGTTTAGCCGCATTGTACTACTAGTAAAATTGTAGGGTAACAATACTTACAGAATAAAGAATGCTACATAAAATAAATATAAATAAAATAAACTAACCAAACCTAACCTAATCTAATATAATCTAACCTAACCTAACCTATTATAACTTCTAAATCCTCTACTGTTTATGTTAAGCAGCGCCACGAGTGTTAAAAATCTGAACTAAAAACGACAAAGTGGCGGCTAATCTCTCGCCGTATTACATTATGCCTAGCCGTAATGAATAACGTTTAGCGCCGAATTCATTCCGGCGGTTTTTCATTCAGCCGCATTCAATCCGGCTGAACGTTGAGCCGCCGCATTACAAAACGGCGCTGTTTTGCAAAACGGCTAGGCGTTATGTAAAACGGCGGATTATACAATCCGCCTTCGACATATGTATAAGATGTAACTTAAATACGTTTGATGATACTAGTATGAGTACGGATACGTATTATTTTGTGTATGATTTCTTAAAATGCCTGGTTAAGTTAGCGATAGATCTTTAGTCGCCTACAACTCCAGAAGCTAGTCGCGAAAACTCACTAGTGCTAAAACGTGATCACTAAGACGTTAGTCAGATTTGAATAAATTATTTTGAAATCCTGTTGCAAGTAGGGTAATTATCAATGGCCTCCAAATCTAAATTTGCATTGAAAAGAACACGACGATGCACTGCACTAGAATACAAAAGCCAACGATTTGTTAAAACGCTTCCTAAAAGTTGATCTATTTTGGTCTTAGTTTCAGACTGCTTCTAGTTTCGAGGATAAACTGCTACTTGTTTATTCGCATCTTTAACGTCAACACTAGCTTCTAAAATTCAGAGGATCTCTTGCTTCTTAGAAAGTTTTTTAGTAATAATTTAATATTTCCTCAAGGAACAAATCCGTAATATAGTTTTTAAAAATTCTTCTTTTCCTAGTTTAATGTACACTAAAGTTTGTATGTTAATGTTTAGTATAATTACTATGAATTATAATTTCACTGCAGCTGAAAAGTTTTTTTAAATGTTGTATAAGTTAAAGAAATTTAGGCTAGGTTTACGAAAGGTGGAGTCCATCAGGGTTTCCGGGCAGTAATTCCAATCCAATAAAATGGACCCCCAGCTCGTTCATATTTCAGCTTTAGAGGTATAGACGAGGTCTGACGAAAAAGAGAGTGATTAAAAAAGAGAGGGAAATATAATTGGGATCCGTTTCATGCGGCTTGACAGGGGCAAGGAGCTTTCGTCCTGGACATCGACGAGGTTAAGTATAAAAGCTAAAGTCAACATTGGAGTGCAATAGATTAAGACATACAACTTTCAGAATATCGTTTTATTAGATAGTTAGTACCATTCGATTGTAAAATAATTTCAGCCGAACTTCTTAGCCTTCACGCGGCATTCAGGGTGTTTGTACACCACATAATCCACGTAGGACAGTAAATGACTAGGCTCTGGTGCTATTTCGCAAGCTAACCTTTGTCGGCCTGTGTACCTGTGCCGACAATCGTGGCAATTTGGAATACACTTACACTCATATTGTGATTTGTTTGTGGGCTTGCAAATTGGTAGTCGTTAGTTTGTGATTGCGATTAAATTGGCGTTACAAAGCGGCTTCAATGCTCCGTGTCATATGTTATTGCCGCAAACTGTATGCAGTCTTGCGGTTTTAAGCTATATTGCCAGAATTAATTTAAAAAGAAAGAAAGCGAGCAAATAGGTCATCTGATGATAAGCGACCACTACCACCACTAAATATAACACCAGATAGATTTTGATTGCGTTGCAGCACGTCTGACACTATAAAAAATAACTATCTTTAGTAGATCGAGTAAATTTTTAACAGCTAAGTTAACATATAAGTAAAATAAAAGGAACACTGGGTGCGTAGGTTTAGGCCGACGTACCTTGGACTAATTAATAGGTACTGTAAAACCTGATATAGTTCTACATACATATGGTATGTCATAGTTATGATGGATTTTTCCGGTCGTTACATTTTTCATAGAACAAGTTTCACTCTTCATAAAATCCCTGCCCATTTCAGGCGTCTTACTCACTTCTGTGTCCGTCCGTAGGTTGCTACCCTGTCGCCTTAAATATACCTTAACGTATTTCCTTAGTCGTCTCTTACGACATCCACGGAAGAAATGAAGTGGTGTTATTCTAAACCCAACACCACACGGCTCATTGTAATTATTACAGGAAATCGATCTCGGGAGCAAAGTTGCAGGTTATTTGCCAAAAGAGGACGAGGCAGTGGACGTTACGTAGAACAAAACAGTGACTATTCATGACTGTTTCTTAGGCTTAACACGCACTGCGGATTTTTTCTTGCGGTTGCGGTTTGGCGGAAACCGCCGAACCGCGGAGGCGCTCGCACTGCGGTTGCGTTTTCGCGGATTTCACGTTCAGTATGACAATGGATTCCGTCAGAGCAGGATGTGTTGTGGCCTTAGTTTTAAGAAATAAATGAAAAATAGAAAACGTCTTCCCCAACATAAGTACCTACTGGGTGCATCGTCTAACTGATCAAAGATATTTGAGGGGAATTTTTTGTAAAATGTACAGTTATGTACGAGAAAACAAAGATATTTTTTAACTAGGTACTACAGGATGTCAATTAGTAGGTAGTTTTAATAAATTATTGCGAATAACATAATCCGACGACATTATTCATCGCACGACACACACCTCACTGCACCGCTGTCTGAGCCGAACTGACGAAAAAACCGCTTTTTACGAACCGCAGTGCGGGCGCTGCCATACACGATGTATGGGATACATAAAAACGCGCGGTTGCAAACCGCAAATCGAAATGTAGCAAGTTGCGTTTTTAAAATCAGTCACTGGAAAAAACCGCAAATGCGTGCGCTTGTAGCGGATGCCATACGTTACATTTTTTGCGGTTGCGGATCCGCTTTTTAAAAACCGCAGTGCGTGTTAGGCTTTAGTTTATATTTTATCACAATCTTAGATTTGATGAAAATAGATGAAAGAGGTATAGCTACAACAGGTGTTGGTGCGTGCAATTGTCTGCAGACAGCAACCACACTGAAAGATCTGTTAATTCAGATTCCTACACACTCTCATTCATAAACGCCAAGCCCACATAAAACTAACAATTAACTCGCTATCACAATAAAGGTGTTCTAGGCCACATACATCGTAGCAGGTATGGTATTTCGCAAGTTCCCATATAATGTGCAGTAATTATCTCACCGAAACTTCAAAGTCAGCGCGCTGCGCGCACGCAACCGCGTGTTTCTGCGCAGCTAGACAAATTATACCGCGGCTCACCGTTCAAGGTCAAAGATTAATTATTACTACGCATTATGCAGCACCTATCTTGATTGGTCGAATGCCGAAATAGTGACAAATTGTTAGGAATACGCTGACACGTAATTAAGGCTATGGCTGTGGGTACAATGCCATTAAAAGTACTTTTTCGGTTGTCTTTGTTTTTTTTTGTTTCATAGACTTTGTGGATTTCAATTTAAAAGATTACAACAATTTTGCCTCTTCATTTCTTCTTTAGGTGTTATAACTTCTTACGAGGACTAAGGACATAAGCTAAGGTTTGCTTTAGGTTCGGCGATAGGCTAGCAAGCATTCATATTATTATTACCTACCTACCTCTTTTGTCTATGTTTACATACTTACATACGTGTCGAATAAAATATACCTTTTATCTTTGGTCGCGTCTTACTACATCCTCGGAAGAATGGGAACGGTGTTGTTCTGAAACCAACACCACTCGGAAAACCTGTCAATTCTTAAACCTAAAACTGTGTTATATAAGTGGCTACATAACGTGAAATTGTCATGGTTTTGATTTTGTAACATTTCGTATGCTGCAGCAACCCTATTTCGGGAATGCAGACGTCATATTTTGTAACAATTTCAGTATAAATTTTAGTAGAGTGTACCTATGTAATTTGCAGTAGGTAACCAAATTATTATTTATTGCCTAAACGTCATTTTCATTTTTAAAGTGAAGAACAAACTTAATAAAAAATATGAAATGTGAATTTATGATGTGAAGTGACAATATTTGTACTTAATTTGTAGCTCGTAGTCATGATGAATTTTGACAGTTCTTTTTATTTTCAAGTGAGATGGTATACAATCTAAGTTTAATAATGTGATTGTACTTACAATAATAGGTAAGCAAGGGAGTTTTTTTGAGTATTTTTTAACACTTTTTTCAGTTTTCAAGTTAGGTACCTACTTAGTTTAGTTAGATAAGGAAAAGTAGGCTAGTCATACAAAAAGTCTATTGTGTCTCTCACGAAAGCTAGTAAATACTAATTAATGATGGCAGGGGGAGTGTACGTAACAAATACAACAAAATACTGTTCAGCAGCTGAGTATTTATTTACAATTGAGTATAAAATCACATTTCTTCATCACATCATTATGCACACATAAATATCACAATCATCAGTCATCCATCACGTGAGTAAAGCTAGTCGTTGTTTAGTAATGGAGACCATGATGGCCATGGGCCAGGGGCACGGCGTAGTGGGCCAAGGGGGCGGCGTGGACCACGGGGGCATGGACCACAGGGGCGGGGTGGTGGCCAGGGGTCTTGTGGACAACCGCGTTGAAACTGCAAACAACAAATGACAATCAAACATTTGAAACGCGCGTCACCAGCAAGCTGAAACCAAATGACTGTCGACCGTTTTAGAACGGGGAATTTGATTATAGAACAGGGATTACTTGATAGGCTAAAGCTGATCTAGCTTCCCAAACATTCCAAAAACAAATAACTATCAACAACATTTCGAAAACGAATGACGAACGATATTTTGATGTGAAGGGAAACAAATGACCAACGCAGCGTTGGAGCTAAATATCAATGAGTAATTTGGCTGTAGTGTTTGTAAACTTTACAGAGCATGGTGACTTACCCGTGGTGGTCGTCAGCGGTGTACTCTACTTTGCGGACGGAACCGTCAGGCTCGACCAGGGAGTAGCTGCCGTGCACGGCGCCACCATCGCGGCTCTCGTGCTGGGTCTTGTGGTCGCCGGTGTGGGGGTCGGCCACGGAGTAAGCGTAGTCATACTTGGGGTGGGACTGGAATCACAAAGTCATATTATAGACAACTTACATTGCATATTACTTGAAAAAAAAGGTCTATCAGTTTTTAAGTAATATTTCATCTTTATCCGCATCGTCCAAACCAAGTCTGGAGGAACCAAGTCCCGAACCAAGGTTAGGGTCAGGCAAGTAGCCTATACCCCAAATTACTGGTACTATAACATCTTTTCTGTTGTGCCATGTAACAACGTTACTGTAGTCCATTACTTATTTTCATATTATCGTCAATTGCTACCTAATTTGAACCTCCTGACCTTCTGAAGTACCCATTTCAGTTCAAATCTCTTTGGTCTTTTAAAGGTAGTATGTATGTATAACCCAGTAGGGTACTTTACACGTACATATTCGTGGCCATGAGCGAGAGCGAGGGGAGCAGCGTGGACGACGGGAGCGTGGACCAAGGGAGCGTGGACCAGGGGAGCAGCGTGGACCACCGGCGCGTGGACGGCGTAGTGAGCCGGGGCGTAGTGCGCCGGCGCGTCGTGGCGCACGATGCTCTGCGAGGACACCGCGCTGTGGTGGTACGGCAGCAGACCGGCGTTGGCGGCGGCCAACACGGCGCTAAGGGCGACCACCTGGAACAAAGGACTGTCAGAAGCTGGTCGATTCTACGTTGATCATTAGAAGTTCTTCAAAATGACACTGGGTGTTCTTAGGATGCTATTTTCAGGGGGTTTGTTTGACCCATTTAAAAGTCAGCCTCTGATTTGGTTGATTGTTCTTAGGATAATAATCTCATTCAGAATTTTTCAGTTTTATACTGACTCCTACTGGAGTCTTCTTTGTTAGTAAGATGGAGCCAGTTTTAAACCGAACGTTTCGAACACTGAATTGACAAAGGGATGAAACTGTTTTGTTCGCCACACATTTATTTAAACTGTTCGTAAAACATAGTCACTTAGAAGTTGCAAGGGATTTATTTTAATATGAATATTATATTCACACAAAATACTGGACTTACTTTGGTGAACATTTTGCACTAGTAATCAGAGCAGGTGACTGATACTATTATCGACCCGGAGTGTGACTTTTATATGAAAAGCAAAACGGAGCCGTTGTCCTACGGAGTGGGGAGTGCGGTCACTTCAGTTCCGTAACTTTGACACCGCGAGGTCGCTGTTCGCATACCTTCGATAATTCACCGCCCTCCCACCGGCGCCTGCGCCCTCCAGCGACAGAATTACCAGCAATTATTGTAGCTGAAGTTGCGTGAGTAATGCTAACGATTGGACCAATTTAAATTAGCCCTTTATAATCAAATTGATTTCTTATATGCCGTTGATTGACCACCCACTTTTTTGGTCTGATAACTATTTTGGTTCGACGTGCAGACTTAAAAAAAGAGCAACGGAATTTCTAGACTGTGCAATACTTAAACTTAACAAGGAGCGCAAGCGCATGTTATTAATAGATGATGCTAATACTAGGATCAAATTGACGCCAATCAATATCGAGAATCCTAAGATGCTCTTTCCCTAAGTATAATTCTGTATACCTAGATTAAAGTCAAATGATAATTTCGAATAGATTTAACAAACATTCCATTATCGAAACAAGGCCCAGGAAGTATGAAAAAAAAATTTTTTTTTTAAACTTTAAAAACATTTTTGTTAAATTGTAATATACCTAATTGTAAACAACTGCTAATTTGTTATCAGGTACCTAATGTGATATTAAGTAGGGGACGTCATGTTGTGATCTGTTTCTCTCAATTGGGCAACTCAATCGCATTTTAGGCATTTTAATAGACTTATTAAACCAAAAACTGATAACAGTTTTGACCTTCCGCTTTTACGTAAGGTTTGGTAGAAAAACATTGCTACCTAAATGCAACCAATGTAATGTTTTTGTCATTGGAGTAATTGATTCGACCTTTTTTATACTCTTAAAACTACGCTTACAGGCCATCTAAAGCTGTAATTTTGAGAATAAGTTCCGATTCAAACAAACGATAATACAATTAAGGCATGGAATAACTTGACTTTTTTATTCGAGAAAAGATAGACTTATTCCAATTATATTCTCGCTTGGTTAAATCGACCACAAGTAACGAACAGTTCAACAATAGACCGTCGATACTGAAATAGGCTTAATTAAAAACTTCTTATGCTAACTACCATGGCATTGGACCCTATTTCTGAAACAGTTAATAATAGCATTACATTGCGATTGCGACAATCTATCGAATCGAATGAACTGCGTCTTAATTTTAACCACACGCGGTTAGTGGGCAAAGCACACGGCGCCTGCATTGGGTAGGTATTTAATTTCCTAACCGATGCTCGTAACGTGATCACAGGGAGGCGATATCATAAATTTGGTGTTGCAACAAGAACGCTCGGTTTTATTTTAATTGCCCATAAAAAAGTTCATTGTTTATTATAATTAAACTTTGTTTTACACGAAACGTCGCTAAGGGCAGATATACGGCCGGTAGCGTCATTTAGTTTAAATAGGAAAATGATTGATTCAACGCCAAATTAATTGAACCATTTGCACAATTCCTGCATATTAAGAGCATTGAAAGGCCGGCTTTAATGCGGCACGATCGACGGGCATAGCTTATTTAATTGTTTTAAATCAGATTTCGTAATAACTACGGGTGAACATGAACAATCATTCCGCCTACAGTGTGCGGTGCCGCAAAGGTCCGGCAGTAGCGAGGCAGCTACTAAACAATGTGGTAGTTAAATGATTTGTTGTTGCTGTTTCTTTCCTACTCGTAGTCAAACGGAGTAAGACAGATGGTGTTTTTGGGGTTCTTTTTTATGTTATTGTTTATATTTAATGCTTGTGTCCGGTGTATGTGATCGTGAGTCTAAGCCACGGAAGCCGGATTAGATAACTATTTCATGCGCGGAAAGGTCTCCCTTTGTTGTTTTCAAGGATGCCTGTTAAATTATTGAAAGGCTTTACTTGAGTTCAGAGGTTACTCACCCGGCGAATTATTCGACCGTAAAATGGACAAAACCAATTCAATTTATCGTTGTCGACAGTTCTGACACTTAATTGATCTAAATACCAGCATTTGAATAAACGTTCTGTTTTCATTGAATTAATAAGCATACTGATTGATATCGGACTATTTTCTTAGCCACGTATATTTTTTAAGTATGTGTACAGGTATGCATTATTCAGTAGATCAAAGAAAATCGTTTATCTATCAACGAGTGGTTGCAGTACATACATGAAAATAATTACAGTAAAAGCTCCTTATTCGCGCTTCCTTCATACGCATTATCACTATTCGCGGATTAAAAAATTGTGACCCAATTCCTGTATTCGAGGCGCAAATTTCGTTATTCGCGGATTTATTGCGAAAAATGACGAAGAATCTGCGCAAATCCAAACGTTGACTGCAAACATAGGACGAGATGGGTTCGAACTTTTAAAAATCACATTATCATAATAACCTTAACGGAATCTAGAGCATTCGACTTCTTCCTTCACTTTTATTAGTTGGGTCAGAGGACAATGGTCGTAGGTACAGGAGGTAGAGCAGAAAGAACTATTAGAAAGGATGATCGGATTCAGCCAAAATCGGGACCGAGGGAAACAATCAAGTAATAAATGGGGCGAAATGGGACAACGTAATAAAACCGGCTCTTTGAAACTGTATTCAAGTTCAAAGTCACTAATCTAGATCATAGTTAATAACGTGGCGTAGCCACAATCAAGTCGTGGGAAACAATCGCGGATTAAATTTGCGGCTCGTAAAAGGTTAAGACATTAATCATTATCTGTGACCGTTTACCTATTGTACCTACTTGGCTTGCATTCCTTGTGTAGGTAGTGTACTAAGGTTTTTTACGTTACCACGAGTAGATACACACTTAATGTGTGTATAAGAATTTAACTCAAGTGGTCTCGGTAATCAGAGCAGTTAAATGTAACGAAATATCATGAATAAACATTATATTTAAAACATAAAACATTGCATTAAGTAGAGATGAAAACGGTTTAGCCGTGATTTACGATTAACTACAGATTAGAGTGTTTACTAACGTCAACTATTAAACTACCTGTTAATCGTTTAGATCTGTGTTTAGAAAGAAAAATAAGGAAAAGACAAATGCTACAAATTATTCAGATTTCGTTTCACAAGCTAGTTACAGGTTGAAATTAAATATTAATTAAGGTGTCGCAAAAGTCTTTGCGTGTTAGGACATGGTCTAGTGATTGCTTGTAGCAAGATAGGGTATCTATCGAGCATGGGCGTTACAGTTATTGCCTGGAGTCGGATTATTACTTAATATTCTGGACAAGTTCTGGTGCCGAATAAGCTTACATTGTTGCAAGTGGCATGAGATATTGCTGCAATATATTTATTTCAATTTAATAGCAGATAGATCCTTATAATCGGCAGGATGTGAAACCTCAGTTTTATATATTCGTTATAATAAACTTCTCCTCGGAACCTCAGAAACATAATCCGTTAAGAGATGATCTTGTTGATGACGGGACTCTTTAGGGTTAGGAGCTAAAATATATTTTATCACACAGGCTGTATTCTGTGGGGAAAAACTCCAACAGAGTTACTTCTCTCCAGGCAGATGTTGTGCCTGGGGACCGAAGTCCACAGTGAGGAAATTGGAAGTTGTATTTATGCAACTGAACGTCGAAACTTCGTTAGCGGAATGTAGGATACCACTTTGACAGTTGAAGTTCTACTACTCGACAACAGATGGCGCTAGGTCGTTACAATTTTATCAGGCTATCACTAATTTTATCTCGGTTACTTTTGGTAAAAATTATATACATAAACATCAAGCTCTATTCCTGCGGGGAGGCAGAGACAACAGAACGCCATACGCTTTTATTCTGACACACTTTTCTTGCTTCATCCACTTTCATCCCTTTTGTCATACATTAACTATTGTAAGTGAAGGGTTGAATTCCGATCTCTACGTCGGTACCTAACAGGTTATATAGCTTTCCGGATAATTCTAAATCGGTTTAAAATAAATAAACAAATTAAGGCTTTTCTTCTTCGGGTTAGAAATGGGATCAGTCCCATTTAAATCATTACTGAAAAACCTACCTATCAATAAAACAATTTACTTATTGCAATAATTTTCTAAAGACAGTAGTGTGCAAGAAATGAATGACTTTATTCATTTAGCTTCAAACGGAGATTAATAAACGGAGGCAATATCGTAATGACTGCATTTGTAGGTTATGAAAGAACGCAGTTAAAACTAGGTAAGGTAAACGTAGTATTAGTTGACTTCTTAAAAGTGAACACTGTCAAACAGTAGCTATTTGCAATGAGTGGCCACTCATGTACTCGTAACCAAAATTATGAATAATGCTAATCGTTAACTAAGGCGTTCTTTGAACCAGTATGCCTCCATATATGAAGACCATACCAAAACCTTCAATATCATAAATAAGTTCGAAGAAATAAGAACCTAATAAGTACCTTATTTCTGTTATGTAACACGACTGAAAGGCTTAAAAAGCGTTTGATTTACAAATATTACTGAAAAAATACAAATAATTATTACACTGTAATAATTTGTAATTTTCTATAGCTTATTGATGTATGCAAAAAAAATCCATTTGTAGATCCATAAATGACTTTACTATTTCTCTCTACTACTCGAAGGTTGGTTGGCAGAAATCTCTTTTGGGGTAAATGCGTCGTTATAATTTGTACTTTTTGATAGCGACCTGTAAGTATTTTTTCATTTTGTAAACTTTACTTATGAATTACATCCCACATGAAGTCACCATATGCAGGGTAGGTACGCTATACATTTCTAATTTTCTACTGATATGTTTAAAAACAATTACTATTAGGTCAACTTAGTAAACGTGTACAAGCTCGTGGCAAACATTGGGACATTTACCTTAGTAAACTATTTACAATGTTCCGTCGTAAAACTCCATCTACTGGTACGATTATGATGAAATTGTTTGTGTGTCAAGTAAATACCGATAAGTATCGAATAATTTACTCAACTGTGATCTGTTTGTTATGGGATAGCATCGAGTCGTGATTGATCGAATCGGTGTAACTTTGTAGCGAGTGATTGATTTTGTTAACTAGATCGGTGAGCTGAGGCAACGCGCATTTGAAACG
Source organism: Adoxophyes honmai (assembly GCA_005406045.1). Classification (NCBI taxonomy): domain Eukaryota; kingdom Metazoa; phylum Arthropoda; class Insecta; order Lepidoptera; family Tortricidae; genus Adoxophyes; species Adoxophyes honmai. The sequence continues at coordinate 92,258 of BHDV01065398.1, forward strand.
CTTATGTCAGCATACTGTATTTCTAAGATGAATTTTAATAAAACTTTCGCAACTTGATTGAAGTAGCTACAGGACTACAAAATAATATTCAAATGGCTTTTATGCTAGTTAGTGGGAGAAATTAAAGCTGCACTAGTACAATTAGACAGCGAGAAATGCTGTTTTCATAATTTGCTTTTAAAAAACCTTAGTTTGTCTTCCGAGTCAAAGGTCGACTATGGTAAGGATGAGCGTAAGAGTCTTCGAAATTAGTAAAAATGGTTGAAGACAGAATGAAACCATGAAATTATTTTAATTTACGTATCTTTAATGACTTCATTGCAACAACAATAGTACATCAAATACTAATAAATAAACGAGGTACAATTGACAAAAACATCAAATAGACTTATATACAAAGAGATCTAGTAGTGGTGGTGCTGGGAGGAGTACACGTGGTGGCTGGGCCCGGAGTTGTGGACGACCGCGTTGAAACTGCAACCAAACAAAGTTAACGTCGTCAAAGTGCAATTGTTCTCGCTGTCGGAACCCGTTCGCAAACGAGTTTGATGTTATGCACCTGTTCTGGCACACGCGAGCAGCGCACAGGGGTCGCCAGAGGTCATTACTCATACGACCGGCACCGGAACGCGAGCGATACCGGTTTGACCACCATATGATAAAATGTAAACACATGCTAAAGTTATTACGTATCGGCAAAGCTTCCTGGGAAAGCAATGTCAAATACGACCGGCTACTCGTTAATTCGCCAGATTTACGCAATTCGGGGAAAGTTGCAATGTCATCAACTCTTGCCGGTCATTGCGTAGATTTTTAACGACGCAGAGGTTAAGTGCGAGAAACACAAGAACACATTAGCTCCAACAATGCGCGTTGTTGTCGAAAGACAATGTCCTTGTTGGTCAAATAGTTAATGATAATAATCCGGAGGTATTGAATGCGTGCTATTACACAAACAAAGGTTGAGAAAAAGATTACGTATCATGAGGTCAAAATATGCATTGTTCTCTGGAATATGAGTACTAATCCGGGGTTGTTTATTTACCCATTGTGGTCGTCAGCGGTGTAGGAAACCTTGCGGAAAGAACCGTCGGGCTGCAGCAGGGAGTACTCTCCCTTCACGACATCGCCGTCGCGGCTCTCGTGCTGGGACTTGTGGTCACCGGTGTGAGGGTCCTCCACGGAGTACGAGTAGTGATATTTGGGGTGGGCCTGCAAGATAAAGATTTTGTTGGAATACTTACGAAAGGGTCTGGTCTACTCAGTAACATAGATGTCAATTGATATCATGGAACTATTAACCCAAATTATCTAGTCTCAAGTTAGGCTTACTCAATGGATACTAGACAACAAAAAATATACCACTATAGATAATAATGTACATCTAGGGTTTGAAAACAAAAATTTGTATTCATCATACAAACATCTGCCCCGATTGGAATTCGAACCCGTGACCTACATAGAATAGGTTCTCTAACACTTGGCTGTCCGGCTAACAACGGAACTGTGTTGCCTACATCACATTGGAACAGAGCAAAGAGGATACAACTATATTTTCCCCAGGTAAAGCAAAATTTATAAGATCACTTGCTTTAACAATTTACTTACGTATTCGTCATGTCCGTCATGGTGGGAGGCGTAACCATGGTGGGCAATGGGAGCAGCGTGGACCAAGGGAGCAGAGTGGACGAGAGGAGCAGAGTGAACCAGGGGAGCGGCGGCGTAGTGGCCATCGTGGGCAAGGGAGCCGTAGTGGGCATCGTGGCCCAAGGGAGCGGCATAGTGGGCATCATGGCCGATGGAGGCATAGTGGGGCTCAGGGGCATAATGCGTGTCGTGGTGCACCACGTTGTGTTGGGAAGAAACGGAGTATCCATGGCCGTGGCCAAGCAGACCCGCCTGGGCCGCTGCCACCATAGCGCCGAAAGCTAATACCTGAAAAGTGCAAACATAATAGTTAGTTAAGGATTATTTTACACTTTTAATAGGGTCGGTTTAAGTAGCTTAAAATACAAATGCCTTGACATTATTGACTTAAACCTTTCAAAACCAAAAACAAGACACGTTCAAATTAATAGTTCAGAGGGTTATTAGCCTTATCTAAAATAGGTGTCATTAAATTCTATTTGAAGTGTAAATACTAGCGAAACTAGAGTTAAGACGGTAACCGCAGCAATTAGTGACTTGAACGGTTAACCCTACTTAACCAAACAAGTTGACTTACTTTGGTGAACATTTTTTTTTGGATAGTTGTGCGTGACTGACATACATTTGATAAGCGGCAGTGGTTTTTATAAGAAGTGCTGTGGACGGTGGGGCGCTGCCCGAAAGCACTGCTGAGTCCCAAGACGCAAGGTCGCCGCGCTTTGTCTTCTACTCCGGTACATACACTATCAGCCGAATGATCATTACTTAACGTAAATACGCCCAAGATTATGCCTCGTTATTGTAGGTCAATGAGGTCTGAGAAAAGCTGGCGATCAGTCGTTGTTTGCGTCTGGTCTACTTAGGTGGCGTAGTAGGTTGAGATAACGATGTGTGCTTTGGTGTACCGTAATTCGGAGTGAGTTGGGACGATACAGGATTGAACGCCTCAAGAAAATGTTATAATATATTTACATTTTATGCATTATTTTAGTTTCGGTCGTTAACATTTTAGTTTTTTTAATGATTATACGCAGTGCTATTTCGTAACTTTAAAGATACAGACAAAATATTATAGATGGGGTGATATGGGATTTAATATTAAAGTGACTTGCTTAACTGACGGGTAGGCACTTTTGGATTATAAAGATGGTTATACCAGACATGAAGCTCCATTTGTATTATCTTTTAGGTAGCAGTAGCCTGTAAAACGCAACTCTCTCCTATACTATCCCTACTTTCCCCGTTCACAACCTAACTGCCCTTGCGTACTTGTACTCTCTCCATTTTACGGTACTTACTAATATTTTCGTTTCTTATTTACAGGTTGTTCAATTTTAAACATAAACCTATCATGCGACTCACCCATAGTGAAATTACACACTCACTCACGTATTTCGACGGTCCCTACGTAGATCATCGAAACTCAAAATTTACGATTTTTTTTGATTCGTGTAATCTACTTCTTTCGACCGATATTTTATAGTAATGAAGACAGAAAAAAGTTTTTCTTATTTTTTAGCTGATTTTT
>BHDV01065399.1:0-50405 GCA_005406045.1 Adoxophyes honmai
GATTTTCAAATAGAAATAAATGAATCTAATCTAATCTAATCTAACCGGTTATACCGTATTTAAAACCGGTATTCAGAATACCGGTAACGATCCCTGTTTCAAAGTCCAGCGGGTCCAGCGACCCATCTCGATATGGCCTGACCCGAGGTTAAGAAACAATGCTCTAGAGCCGAAACAAATTTTAGGTTGACTGCACTTTAAAGTCAAACTTTCAGAGCAAGAAAGGTGACAAAATAATTGTGTCAGAATTATGTTTCACCCAGGGTAAATTTTATCAAATTAGAATATAGTAGGGAAGTCGTATAGTCTTGGAATAAATCGATTTTAGCAGCTTTTTTTTTAATTTGAAAAGTTTTGTTTTTTCGCGAGTACCTAAATCGCGATTAATTCCAAAAACTTTTTTTTTACTAAATCGTACATAATAAAAGAAAATATAAAATTAACTTACAAAACAATCCATGTCTTGACTTGAAATTAAATTCTGCTACACGAAACAAAATCACACTGCCAACAAAGAAAAACAAAAATCAATAAAAATAAAGAATTAAAAAAAATAAAACAAAATAAAGCAGTTCGAAAACCAAAATGTACCTTTGCTTGACTAGGTAATAGAATATGAAAACATGATACGTTTTTACACTACAAATTGCTCGTTAATTATACTTATTACGCTTTATTAACTTTATATTTTAAACGCAGTTTACTCACCTTCAGGTTTCAGTCTTTATTGAGTTAACTCCGAATCGTATCACTTTCTTCTTCCTCTACTAAATACTGATGTCAAACCACATACTGTAAGTCTGTGCCACTTTTATTAAATTTAGCAAATAATCTCATCCTATTTTTTTGGGCAATAACAAATATTTTTGTACGTAGTTCATTCACAAGAAAACAGCAACAACGAATCAATCAAGGATAACGTTCCTGATCACGCACCCAAGTAATATAAAATTTATATCATAAATGCAAACCAATGTACTATTTGTGACCGTGTTCAAACTTATCTCTTGCTTTTTCGTTAATCGATTTTGAATGACACAAAATAATTTTGGGGATGTTATGTTAGTTGCTGTTCCTCGATGTCGCTTGTGGTTTCTCGTATTGCACATTTTCTTGCGTACTTTGGAACTCGTTCTGACATTTCTGTTTTGTTTAGGAACTTCAATGATTTTTGTACAACATGTTCACGTTTAGAAATGATAGCACAATTCAGTTACAGACCGATTTAAACATTTAGCCTTGGAAAAGATTACTCTTACTTTTACTCACTTTTATAATATGAAAAATCGATTTCGCCAGTATCATTTTGACGAAACCGGCAATTTTTTTTTAATGAGTAGTATAACTTTGAAGCTTATTATTATTTAAGCTCGTAATTGTCTGGGAACGCGACTACCTACTTAGCGCATTTTCTGTGAAAGGCGAAAACCGTTGTTAGATCATAGTGATACACACGTGTTTTTATAGAGAAAAGCTCGACATATGTCGGCCCAACTGTTTGACGTAACTGACAGTGACGAACAACTACACAAAAATTTATTTTTAAAATTCCAATTATTTGTAAACTATTAACTATACTCCGTTTTTTTTGGGTTGAGAATTTTAACGGACACAATTTGAAATTATCTCTGGAATTCATTAGTAAAACTGGAAATGATTTATGCAAATACACTTAACATTGTTTGTTATAATGTTCTTAATTCAAACATCATCATAATTTGCGCCGATATCTTGGGATTACTCAAAAATGTGTAAGGATTTGACAGTTAAAATTCTCAACCCAAAATAAACAGAGTATATTACTTATTTAATGCCTATTTCTACATTATAAACAAAAATGTTATACCTGTGTCAAATTATGTTAATAAATGTTTTTCTTTCTTTCTTTTCCTTCTTCTTTTTCACTATGATTACCAAGGTTATAGAAAAGGGTCATAAATAAAATAGTAAAATTGTGAGAAACATTTTATTTGCAGTTGTAAAAACTGTACAAGTCCTAACAAACTTATATTAACACCTATATGGACCTTCGCATGGCACTGCTGACGACATAGTCACAACTCGATCTGTACCGGCTTGTACTCATGTTTGCCGTTTACCTTTAGACCAATAAAACTAATCACCGCACTCAGAAACGTTCATTTATTCAATTTTATGTGAAGACCTGTTTCCTCATGCAACGGTTAGATTTTGGCCATAATGTCTAAAAAAATTTTTTATTATCAGTGTTGCCATCTTATGCTTCAAGGCATTTCGATTGTGAAAGTTACCGGCCATGCACACAGACAAACCGACAAGCATACATCCGATTACATTTATTAAAATTTGTATAATAAACAGCGATAGTTGATTTATATTTTAAAAGGTTATATAAAACTTACCAGGTGTAAAAGTAGAATTTAGTACACAAACATTAATATTTATTGCTCTGGTTACACGCAATTCAGTTCTTTTCCGACTAAGGACAAGCTAAGTTTTTCTGGAATTTTTTTGTGGCAAAATGATTTTATTAACCGGGCAACATTTTCATGTAATTTTAATATGGTTCACAAGTTTATGTACATTAAGAGCACCGTTTTTGACACAGGCGTTTCATAATATCAATATTTTCTGGGTTATAGCTAGACATAAGAATTCAATTTTATGACTTAATCTCTTAAATACATCAATTCCGCCATGAACAAAATAGCGCACGTTTAAATGTAAATGGTTTCAGAAAAAAGTTTTTATTACTTTTAAACATGCGGACTACAAAATTGTTTTGACAAAAAAACCTAAAACAATATTGTATCCGTTAAATTAAGAAACATATTTTAGGGTACGATTTCTTAGATCGGATAATGTTGTTATGCAGGAAAATACTGTTAATGAAAAAGCATCCTTAACGTAGCGTAGTTAGTACTCAGTTTACTAGTAAGGTTTTAACAAAAGTAAAGTCTACTTAAAAAAACATTACGGAGCTGATGTCTATATATTAAATGAAATATATTCGAATAAATTACCTCCTATGTTATAATTATTAACAATAAGATAAAAGGGTCAACAAAAAAACTAAATTAAGTTTATATACATTAACACTTATACTGAATTTATATGATTATATGAAAATAATAAAATAACATACACACGGGACTCGAGTTCAGTGTGACCACTGACACTATAAACTTTTGTAGCGGACATTTTTATTTGAAATGCTATCAAGCCACCTTAGTCCATAGACCATAAAATGCAAAGTGTAGATGGAAATGTACAATCGTAAAATATAATATATAAAAACGCGCAAGGTACATTTTGTCGTACTTTAGTTTTGTCACGTTTTTTTTTGTACAAAAAAATAACAAAAAAACAGGGAAATACAGGAAATATTAAGCCTTAAATTATTTGATTATTTGTTCGTTCATAGATAAAATACAAAATTCATCATACTTTAAGGTCACTTTTTGTTTGGATGTATTATTATTACAAATTTTAATGAGCAATCATTTAGATTTTTCGAGCTTTGATTATTGTCAAGTTAACAAAATAAATTAAATAATAATTTTTTCATAATTATACAGATAAAAAATGGTTTAACCCTACACCATACTGATAGTGACTAAAATCATGATCTACATACATTTTTATATATTATGTACAAGAATGTTCGATCAAAATGAATTGATATGATTAGTTATCCCATAAATAAAACAACTTTACCAAACAAGACAAATTGAATCAAGTTGAACAAAGATGGATAATCGAAATGAATATTCGTTGTAACATACTAAAATAATAAATAAGGTTTTTCAATTAACATTCAATAACTTTAATATCTAAAGCAAAATGTTATTGAAAACGTTGAATTGGGCATTCATGATAAATTAGAAACAATAAAAAGTAATTTTAAATCGATTTCTCGTAAACCGCGCATACTTTATTGACATATTGACAAACTGAAAACTGTCACAAAACTTAATCCAAGTAATTAGCTGCCTGAATAAGTATGATAGATATTTTTCTAACTTTGTATGGGTAATACGAGTATGTCAAAAATTGTCTTTGTTTCTATCGTGAAAATACTTGTTGTGCCACTGCAACAGTGAAAAACTGTCAAAAGTTTATTAATTTTAAACAGAATATGCTAAAAACTTCGACTTTTGACCGCCAAGCGGCAAACTCGAATTGATATCCTACACGATTACCTCGACAGCTTAAATAACAGCAGAATGGATATGACTCAGCTAGGTTACAACTTTAGAACCATCAATTGATATACAAAAACAACGGTTTATCATCCATTTTGCGGTAATTTAATCCACCGAGGTTCTTACTAAAGGTCACTTTAACACTGTAAACGATCAGGTTCAAATCTATCGGAGAGTTTAACCTTAACTCTGGGGGTAGGTGGCGGGCCATACTGCGAGGTACAGCGCGGGTGAGGGAAGCTCATATGGGCCGCGTGAAGTTGGCTGGGAACATGCCTTTTTCGTTCGTGCCTTCTTTTATTCCCATTAGCCAGCCCTCCTCCTGTTGATACACAAACACAGTCCGTAAGAGAATTTAGTTGAAGAATTATCAAAGATTCCGAATCTCTGTATCCAAATAAATAGAATTTGGTTTGGCTGCACGGTTAATTTCAAACTTGCACATTCAATTTGATCCACTTCCAGCAGTCAGATTGACTTGAAATCAGGCACGGTCAATCAACAATAAACAATTGTTTTTTTTTTAGGAAATACTAGCAATATTCGGCATTATTTTACTATGGCTAAATATAAATATAAATTTTTTGATGGGGTTTGACAAATAATTAAAATGTTACTAGACACTTGATTTGACTGGCAAGACAACAGCTTTCTAAACACACGCATATCTTTCTGTGTAAGAAAATAGCTCCTACGAAATTCTGCGACATGATAAGATAGTGTGACATCGCAATCAAAATACGAGTTACTAAAATACGCATCAATTTGTATGGGAACTGAGACAGCGCCTCCTGGCGGCAAGTTTACACAACTATCGTGATCTCCAAGACAAATAGCGTTCCCATACAAACTAGGCGAGAGTGACTAGTGTTTTGTAAGACACTTGGGTTAAGCTACGCACCTGTTCCTCAGGGTCGTCATACTCGACGACGCGTATGATATCCCCGACGTCGAAGCTGAGCTCGTCGCTGTCCTCCCGGTTGTAGCGGTAGGTGGCGCGCACGCGGTACAGCACGCCCGCCGGCAGCCCGGCCAGCGTCGCCCCTGCGCAGCCGACACGTTACCAATCGCCTCAGCACGACAATATGCAATATGGGAAAATACGCGACAAGGGAAAAGTGCGACAAGAAAATTTGCTTCAATGAAAAAAAAATCGGGAAAATTTGCTAACAAATCGAGTAGAGATACGCGCGAGATAGACTACCAGTCACTGGGGGCGTTCCACATGGCGCCCACAACGATTGTATCGCCCTTTTCAGCGTTCCCCTTGGCGCCCGCGGTCGTTGTGGGCGAATCGTTCGACGTCACAGATGACGTCATTGCTCGCGACCACGTCGCGCCCACTTCGCCCGCAAAATGTAGGTGGGTCGGCGTGGGCTTTCACTTAAACGTCACCTGTCACGTGACACATGTCATCAGATTTTGATGAATTTACCGAATCTCATTCGTTTTGCGAAAAATGCTACCATAAATTAACAGGAATCCCTGTTTAATTAAATTTTGCTCCAATCCATGCGAAATATTTACCAACAACCCCCAAACCTGCACGTTTTCTCTATGCCGCCATATTGGAAGCCCACGGCGCTCAAGTATTGCGTTCCACTTGAAACACTCGCCCACAACGCCCGCGGCGTTTTTTCACAAGTTGAATGGTAGATTCTGCGGTCGTGGGCGAGGGCGTTGTGGGCCCCAGGTGGAACGCGCCCACTGTCTAACTAGAGAGGTCAGAAAGTGACAGGTAGAGTATCCCGCGCGCGAAGCGACTAGTGTGTTGGCGTCTTAAGTTTACAGGGGTACAACCCAATTTTTGGCGTCCCAATATTACATTTACCAGCGGTTTAGTTTACTGGAGACATGAAAACTAACGCCCTTTTACAGAGCGTCCACAGTATCTAATGAAGTGGGTCAAGAAATGCATTGATTTCGTTTGCGTAAGCGAAGAGTATGGAAATTGAGACAGCGCCTCCAAGCGGCACGTTTGGACAACTGACGCGGTCGACACAGTTTATGCTGTAGGTGCTTCATACAATTCTTCGCGTTAATACACAAACGAAATCGACCGATTCTTGACAGACTTCATTACACTACAGATAGGACGAGGTAGTGCGGTAACTTAAGATTGCTCAGCAAAAGTAGAAGGGCTATGGGAAGTAATACATTTTTGGGTCAATTCGGTATCCGAGGAGCGAGGGAGATGAACGATGACACGTTATTGGTTGGTCAGACGCACTTCACTTGCCCGTGTTGGCTCCGATGCGTCACTAAAAATAGTTTCCCCGAGTGATGTTATACTAGGTATCTGTCATTATCTCTAATAAGCTAAACTACCAATAGGTTAATATTGGGACCAACAGTAAGGCTATTTTGACGCCTAGCAACTATTCTTGTCGTTTAGGACACCCAGCCTACTACACCGTACTATTAACCAGACTATAAACCAGGTTCCAGTCCTTTTGAGAAACAGAGAGCTACCGAGTCGTTACTCATAATAGTAACTGTTGGTGATCTCTACAAAATCGACTTTCATTTATATTTAAATAAATCAATAAATAATTTAAAGAAATACGGATTATGATACGGGAGTACGACATATAAATAAGTTTCTGCGATCAAGTAGCGCAGAAAATATTAACTCTATTGTTATAGGTATTATTGGAGGTTACAAAAATAGCATAAACATAATTAAAAGCAAAGCATACACACTAAGGTTAAATGGTGCAATAGAGAGAAAATATAAGTAAATACTTGCCTTTCCTGAAGAAATACATAAATATTATACATAGATAAACATAACGGACAACATTACATAAATACATACATATAACATAAAAAATTATACATGTACAAAATATATTTACAACCTTTATTTTTCTATGGGTATCAAATAATACCAGCGTTCACAACAACATTTTTTCAATTACTTACCACCCCTATCGCATTATTTTACAATAAGTACATATTTTCACCGCCACCAAGGTTACAGTTATTTTCTGAAGCGAATACACTTTAAATCAATCAAAACATATATTATAATTATCGAGTTTACTGTATATTTGCTTGAATGATTTAAATAGATTTAAACTTATCACCTTTCAGCGATAAAAAGATAAAAATGGAGGTAGTTTCATTTTCTCGACAGAGAGTGCGATACTAGTGCCATCTCGTGAGCATAACAGTCAACTTGATGTACAATTTTATCGCTGCAAAGTGAGAAGGTGCCGTATAAAATCATCACTTACCGACAGGTATGTCGTACACATCATCCGCCTTCGGACTTTCACTTTCTTTGTCCTTTTCTTTCACACTCTGTTCTACGTCTACTTGTTTCTTTTCCTCGACGTTATTATTCAACTTCTCCGGCGGTACCGGGGACCCTGAGAATGTCGGTCTTATCGATACTATTTCTACTGAACTACCTTAGCTTAATAATATGGGGCAATTTTACAGGGGAATAAATGGGTGGGAAATAATAAGATAGGTTAGGTCGAAAGTTACAGTGGTCTAACTTTTTATAAGAAAAAGTTAATTTAGAAAATGATTAGCCGGCATGCTTCTAACTACTTTTGGCACGTAAAATACAAATTCTTGCTATTTTGGCAGTTACCTTTTCTGGAGACTTACTTAAGTTTATCAATCTCACATAAGTAGATAAAACAAAACTTATTTTCTATAATGTATGAAAAGTCGGTGATGATGACTCTTTTGACTAGCCATTCTAATCTAAAACGACTTGTCGATACAGCAGCGGTTCATGGTATCTCTACCACATTACCCATAGGGCCACCAATTACTATTCTCATCTTGGCAGACCTATCTCCTCAGTATTCAATCAACCCCAATAGCCGTCGCCTCCAGCTAGCTACCAGGAGCGCATACTCACCGACGGGTATGTCGTAGAGTTCCTCCAGCTTCTTGTCTTCATTGTTATTGGTGATCGCGGGTTCAGTGGGCGTGACCGGCGTGGGCGGCGGCGAATCACGCGCGGGCGCGGGGGCAGGGGCGGGGGCGGGCTTGTCTTCGGCCACGTGGCGCGCCGGCGTCGGCGGGGGGGAGTCGCCGTTCAGCGCGGGGGAGGGGGGCGCTACACAAGCGTTACACATGCAGCGGGCGGGGGAGTAGAGAAGGCTCTGAGGCTTTATGATCTCCTGGTAGTCTTTGACCAGATAGCGCCTTTTATTCGGCATTTTTTTAGTCAAAAACTGGGTAATTCAGACGCGGGGAGACAATTACGGTCATGGTCATGATGACCCGTCACTTCGATATCGGTTACATTAGTTACATTTAGTTACATACATTCTGCCGTCAGTCTATTCGAGCGATCTGGACTGATGACCATACGTCGCACTCCAGAGGGCATTTTCATGGCATGTCAAAATGATAGATAAGGTTCACAAATAAATCAAATAATCAGAAGTATATGTACTTAGTATTTCGTACCTAGTATTTATAATGTACAATTCTAAATATATTTGCTACTAAGATTGTACGTTACTTACTTGTTTATCTTTTAGTATTCATTCAATTTTAAATAAAAACACAATTTAATAGTATAAAAAATATTTAATTTATTATGCAGCTATGTTATACGAATACATATATTATTAATATTTTTTCTAAGTTCCTGGCGGTCAACGTTCTTCGTCGGCTTGAAAATATCCATTTTAAATGGGAGAACGTTTTTTCAAAATCGACTGAAGTAGGTAATTGGCACGTATTTTCGTTGTTGAAAATGCTGAAGTGTGTTTTTGCTAACGTTATTTGTTGTCTCTACCTCTTCGTTTTCAATTAGACTATTTATCACTTTTAGTGTCTCATACCCGGGATTACAAATACTAAGTATTATAATACTCATAAGTTAAGATTTTTTGTTCACCTTACCTTGCCACGAAAATGCCCTCTGGAGTGCGATGTATGCTGATGACACCCGTCAAATTCAATCCTTTGTTGATGACAAGAAACTGTCACCAAGACATCTGTTATGCGACCACTTTCTAAGCAGAATGAGCTTGTAACCGATATAATGGCCGCTCTACACTCTCAAGAGAATCTCGCGAGCACGCGAGAAACGTGAATGTGGAATCACGTTTCTTTCGCGAGAAACGTGAATCCACATTCACGTTGCTCGCGTTCTCGCGAGATTCTCTTGAGAGTGTAGAGCGGCCTTAAGACTCCCCGCGTTTCATTATTTACCCTGAGAAACATCCTACTACATGACGTCACAGTACTGTGACATCACAACAATATTGTGGATAAATAAATAACAATTAATTAAGCCTTCTTTACTCCCATTATTATACACGCACTGGTAAAAAAACAGTAAAATGCAGACACATTTCAAACGGATCAATCTTATTATGCATTATTAAATGTATTAGGAAACATCACGACACGATATTAGGTAAACTAAACAGAAATGCCCTAATAACATCTTTGTTAGAAGAACGCACTTCACTTTTAGAAGTTATGACTATAAACATTCACACATACACGCGCACACACATAAGGTGTCACTCGTATTAGGCAAATATTCACAGATTCGACTGTTACTCGCTTAACTGTAGCATTACTTGTTGCGACTGATGTACCTTATAGAGAATAGAGTATTCTACTGGCACCATTTACTTATTTGATGAACCCTTTCGATTGGTATAACAAAGCTACTGGGATCTATGCCCGGTTCAACCATGTAATCTTCTACAAATCTACGAATGCTTACTAAATTCTAAATTTTATTTTAGTGTGTGGGAAGACACTAATAGAGAGATAGTCTCCAGGCAGATATTGTCATACCTGGGGACCCGAAGTCCAAAGAGAGAAAGTTGTAAGTTGTATTTATGCAACAAATCTTAGAAACTTCATCAGTGCCACATAGGATTACCATTTGACAGTTGATTATGTAAATGACGTTTGTAATAGAAGTTCTACTACTCAACGATATGCGGGGCTAGGTATCCCTACAAGTCATATGTTCCCGCTGAAATAAGCAAGGTATTTTATGGCTGTGGGACTCCCTATATAACTAGAGCCCGATCACGGAGCACAGAGAAATTCGAGCGTTGACCCGCTGCTATCTATCTCTGTCGCACGCGTGCAATAATATTGCCCTCACTCTCGCACTTGAGCACGTACGTCGTACAGTGCGAGCGTGAGGGCAATATTACTGGAGGCGTGCGACAGATAGGTAATAGCGGGTCAACGATTGAATTTCTTTGTGCTCCGCGACCGTTCTTTAGTGTCCTCATCACAGACCTCACAAGAGACTCGACGACCTAAACCATCCAATATTAGCATGCCATTTCGTGAGAAACGATACATTAGTACTCTGCACTATAAGGTACATGACACAACATCCTATTTATCCCTTACTAAGACCCCGACTCACTTTGCACGGTGTCAGTCGGCGATGTGGCGTTCCCGTTGCCGTTGAGCGAGTTGAGCGTGTTGGTCTTGGGCGAGGAGAGCGGCGACACGTTGTTGGCGATGGACTTCTTGGTGTACGAGCCCCGCTGGCAGTCGTTGGCCAGTTTGTCCGTGATAGCTTCCAGTTCGGCGAACACCTGGAATTTGTGGAGCGTTCATTTAAACTTAAGTGTTGCGAGAGATTCCACGAAGGAAACCAATGGCCTAATTCCTATTAAAATCAAAAATGTTTAACCGCTGAAACGACTTCGACGAAATTTTACGAGGAGGTAGTTTATAAAGTATCTAGGACAGACATAGGTTACATTATTATCTCGCTAGATTGTGGTAACCGAATTCTACGCCGAAGGAATCTTGGGAAACGGGTATGCGTTTGTACTAGCCCATAATAAGCAGTGTTCCGAGCCAAGGCATCATTCCTGAAAGCAGTCAACTCCTGCAAGTCAATGCGGGATTACTTTGTCTGCTTTAACAAATAAGGAAATATTATGGAGCACAATTTTACATGTCTTGTAGACCTAGAAAAACGGAAGTATTAGAACCAGCTCACAGCTCGAAGAGTCTATGGTCAATGGAATCGACAAAGTGAAGATAGACAGGGACCAGATAGCTTTAGAGATGGAGAGGTAAAAGAGCAACGATTTGCGCAGTAGGCTTAGCACGAAGAGGCACTCTAGTCGCGTCGCGCGCGGCATAGTCTACCCGTCACTTTCTGACGTATCTAGTTAGACAGTGACAGGTATAGTCTATCTCGCGCGTATCTCTACTCGCGCCCTACCGTGCTAAGGGTGCTGGAAGGCTGGCAGTGGACTACAATTAGGCTGATGATGAGACGATTGATCGAATGCGCGATGACGATAATGACGATAATGATGGCATGAAAGTCTGCGTCCAATGTTTTGAAAATTACTTTGCCCCTTGGATCAGTGATACACGCTTTTAATTAAACGCCTTTTTAAAACTTTATGCCAAGATTCTTGCGGCGCATTCTTCTTGGTCTATGGTCTTCTATGGTCTTCTGAACAGCTGGTTAACTTGAAAAGAGGTGTAAAAGTGCTCTTAGGATCCTATATGCGTAAATAAAGTTATGAATTGTATATTTTTGAGTTTGTCTTTGACCGCAGTAATCAAGTTTGTTCCCGGTCGATATACTAAAGCCCTGCGCAGACGACAGAATATCCGCGACGGACTTTTTAAAATATAACCTATGGAATTATATGCGGTAACGCACACGAGGCACAAAAAGTCCGGCGCACAATGCATACAATCCATGCAGACTTTTTGTGCGCCGCAGACTCGATGGCACAAAATGTCTGTCGTCTGCGCTGCGCCCTAGACGCTTTGCTCTAGGAGTTACATTTCGGAACCTTTACCTTAGAACTCTCAGAATGGAAGAGTTGCTCGGCACTGAACAGAGTCTGCAGATTGTTGACATAGAACAGGACCCTCGAATCGTAAAGCGCTGGCAGTTCGTCGTGCAGCTCCGAGTTGAGGACTTCGTATGTGCGTTTGGCTTCTTCTAATTGCTCCCGGCCTTTTGTCACCTGGAAAGCAAAGCGGTACGATTATGCGCTGATCGTTCTGGGCCTCTCCTGACGTCAGTCCCCTTAGCATGGTAGGGGGCGAGTAGAGATACGCGCGAGATAGACTATATCTGTCACTGTCTAATTAGAGACGTCAGAAAGTGATGGGTAGACTATCCCGCGCACGACGCGACTAGAGCGTGTTGCCATGCTAAGCGTACAGGGAGTAGAAACGACCATTTCCAATCAGTCCAATGTGTTTTTTAGCTGATTACAATGTTGAGACCTGCAGGTTTATTGTCTAACTTAGTCTAACGCACTAAAATGAACATTGGTTTCAAGGAGGAAAGCGATCTAGATCTCAAGCGTCGCGGTAAAAAGCTTTCGGGTAAAAACTGAATTACCATTATGAGAGCATTTTTAGAGCTTACGCAGAACCAATTTCCAGTAAATCATTCGTTCAATTTGGTTTAAATGTCAAAATTCAAATATGGGTATGGGCTTCGGTTGCGATGGCGTTACCTGATACCGAATGTTTCAATTTCAAAGCGAGATTAGGTTTCAACGGTCAAATTGAAACAGATGTTGATTTTTAGTGCATAGTTAGGCAACGCACCGGTCTACTACTGGAAAATGTTTGGAAGATCTTTTAAAGTCATTGATGGCGTAATATTATAGTCAGCCAATGAATTCTTGTGGTATTATCATCAGTTAAGTCTTGTATTTTTGTGGTACTTGCCTTGACGTCGTCCCTTCTCTTGGCGGAGTTGGCCTGCAGGTTCTGGAAACTGTGACGCTGACTGTCGTAATCCACCAGCTTTCTGCCACGCTTCTCCACTTTTTTCTGGAAAAGAAAAAGTTATTCTATTAGCTTTACAAAATATTTCTGGTTGTGCAGGTTTACACAGTTAAATAATACCTACAGTTTTCATCATAGCTTTGATGAGTCTTTTTGGTATATCAGTTCCTTACTCGTGTTTTTTTTTGTTCCTTAAATGGCAGTAATAACATTCAATGATAAGTATAGATTAGATTAGAGAATACCTATTATCAAGTGCATTTTGAAAAATGTTTCTTGTTTTCTATACATTACAGTATTACCGAACTAATAATTCCTCTGGACATACCTGCGCAGTTGACGAATTTTGTGACGCGGGAAACTTCGATCTACCAATGATAAAAAAGATTTTAAACACTCGAGTTTTGATTGGTTATTGATTGATGTCACAGACAGATGACTCATGACATATGTCCAGGCTGGCGTAACTAGGAACAAAAAACCTTTTCTATGGACTTTGGGTGCAGATCATTACCATCATACTAAAACAAAACGTCAGTACAGTTTATTATTAAACGGTTTTACATAGCTTACAGTATTACCAAAATAATAATAATGATAAAAGAGACTTTCGCGCGCTAAACTCTTGCGTTGTTTTTGGTTATCAATTTTATCAATATCGATAATATACACAGATATCGTTGTGCCACCCTAGTTTGGTTCGTCATGTTGGTAATGATCAGACACCCAAATTGATTCCATTAGCTAGTTTGGGCGTCCTGACTCTTAAAACGTTCGGCTACTCTCGGATATCGTTCTGTCCCTCTCGGCGCAGACGGTAACAGCCGATCGGAGTTATTTTCTTGGGAAAGCTGTACCATATTCTCAAAAACACCTGAATTGTTTTCCACCCCACGTAGACCCATGTCGAATCTCCCGTGGACCACTTTAGTAAACCAGTGATGATGGACACTTGGGAAAGTAAAGTAAAAATCTCTCTATTGTACAAAATACAAAGAGTACAGATAAATCATATGAGTGGCAAAAAAAAAGTCTAAGTATTCAAAGTACAAAGGCGGACTTATCCCAAAAGAGATCGCTGCCAGCCAACCTTTGAGTAGTAGAGGAGCAGCTATTTAGGGAACACTTGGTTTCTGAATGGATACGAGAAACCTTTCCTAAGCACCGTCTCCATCACCTTATCTTTCCAACATTGCCGTAACTATCTAAAGGTCGACTGAGCCGCTTTAGATCCTAAGAACTCACCCGGAATTCAGGGAACTGGTTGGTGTAAGTGTTGAGCGGGATGAGCACTTGGTCTCCGAGCTTGTGCGAGAAGTCCTGCCACAGCATTTCCATGTTCTGCGCCTGCACGTAGAGAAGGTCGTGGCCAGACCAGCCGCTCTCGTAGGCCTCCGTTATCGCCTCCATCAGGGACTTCGACGCGGTTTGGACAGCTGAGAACACGTAGTGATTTCGGTTAGTAACAACTCATGAGAAACACGGTTTTTACCATATTTTATTAGAACTTCATTCTATTCAATGTGACCTACGACATCATGAGAGATGCGGGAAACCGATGCATGCGGGTGTGAGTTGTTTATTGTGACTTTCTAAAGGGAAGGCCTCTGTTCAACAGTGGACGTGATGGGGCTGGTGATGATGTTGCCTGTTTTCTCCCTACCTCTGGCTGTTCTGTCTTTTTTTTTGTGTTTTGTGTTTACTAAACCATACCTGTGCTTTCCCTACCGACTTGTATAGCATGAGCAATCATACTCGTAATCAATAAAAGACTGGGCTAATCTAAAGCGATTACGCTGAGCTGAGAGCTAAGAAGACCATGATAGTGGTGGTAATAAAACACCTTATTCGCAAGTAGTATGTCATCTAAGAGCTCACCTCTTATACATCTTATGTAGTTGTTGAACTCCTTCTGCAGCCGCGTAGCCTGCTGGTGTTGCCTGTTGAAGTTCTGGAGGTGCTCCTCGAATATGTCGTCGAGGGTCCGGTCTACCTTGCCCAGGTTTTGGAGGAGCTGTAACAAAAAAAAAACGGTCCTTTAGATGTGTAAGAAGCGTGGGATTTTAACAGCCAGTTCCAATGTTCGAGTTACAGTTTGGCTTAGTAGATAGGAATACGAGAATACGACATTGTATGGGCGTTATGCTAAATCTCTAGAAAGTTAAACTATCGATAGATTGAATATTAGGAAGTGCCGTAAATGGCTAATGTATTTAACTCCTAAGGCATAAAGAACAGTGTTATGTTTGACGTCAAACAAGTAAAAGAGATATCCTAATGATCACAGGTTATATCAGCTAGTGGACAACAGAAGAGAACTTTATTTTGTTAAACTTAGTTGGTTGTAAGAAAGACTTTCTTGAGGAACGGTTGTATTTTATTTAAGAGTGTTTAGGAAAACTTTAGACAGGTGCTTCTTTGCAAGGTCGAGTTGTTCACAATACGTAATTGTTATGTTAATTTGTTGTTGCAAAGTAAATGTTTCGGTAAAAGCGATGAATTTTATCTTTATCGATTATTAGGTCTGCACCTTTCCACATACGTCCTAAGCCTAAGATTGATACTTACAATTTGCATCGCTTGTTTATAGCCTAGTATTCAGAGAATGCTACCCCAACAGTGTAATTAACAAATCAGAACATGCAAATTAGTTCACTAATTAATAAACCTACACCCACTAAACCTACTATTACGAAATGTGTACAACATTATGCGAATGCTCCGTATAAGGATGCCATTGCGAAAATGAGATAGTTCTCCCGCCCACCTGTAAAAATATTTTTGTTGAGCTACGTAGACGATTTGATATTGTTCAAATATTTAATGTGACGAACGTCATTGTAATGTCGCATTACGACAGGTGAAGTTATCAGAAGCTTGGATTATTTAATTTGCTTAGCAGTAGGTATAGACCACGTTTGTTAATGTAAGACTTGCAGGTAAACGAAGATGGTTGAGTTGATATTTTGTCAGATCTACAATTACACATCTGCGCACTTATGTCCTCATGTTTTCAATTTTATGTTTCTTAATGTTTGTTTATTTATAACAGGTGAAATTTGATACGACAAACGAATGTGTCGCCTAAATCAGTCATGCGGGAAAAATCTTAATAAAAAACGTGTTGTGCATAAACAAGTTGTATAATTAGAAGCGCTAATTAAATGTTATCTCCGTGTTAATGGGTCAATGAAACACATTAAATGTGAACTTATCATAATTGTGTACGTGAGTATACAGTGTGTTCACTTTGTTAACGACAATGAGTTTTTATGTTGAAAATAAGATACCTACTAGAATAGTTCTTAGCTTAAGGAAGAACTTGTTTGGTTATGATACTTAAGACCCAACACCGTCTTCGGATTAAAGTTTTTCTTTAGCCTTAACAGTCGCCCATTCACAACCAGTAACCACAGCGTCTGTTAACACGGCATGACATTTATGAATGGTCCAATATGCAGCGGTTAGCACACAATGAGCAAGTGTCGGTGATAGAATCATATACGATGCGCCCGCTTCGAGGTCGTATGAAACCGGTCGCGAATTGTAGTTATAGTGCATAGATACATCGACAAGAAAAATCACGAGACTGTGACTGACGATAAAGTTGTAAGAAGTTTTGTTCAATTGCTTGTTCAACTCATGTACGGAGAAACGACTAAGAAATATGTCACAAAGAAGCAATCAAGATTGTTGTCTACCGCTGTTTTTTAAATTGCTGGTACAATCGCAAGTGCCTTCATTCGACCTTTTGTGTCAAAATAAAGATGCCATTTGTAACTTTGTAAACATTTTCGTTAATAAATTGCAACGGAAAACCAGTTTTCACAAAAGACAGCTTTATGAATCGCCGACACGTGCTTCCTTTATTCCTTTCCTCATATCTTAAAAAGCGGGTCAAATGTAGATTATTTAATGCGTGTTAAAAATATATTGGAATTCGAAAGACACGAGTAGGTTTAATGTATTCGACTCTCACTTTTCAGTGGGTGGTTATGTTATGAAAGATTTGGCCACACGCGGTTTTGTAAACCTCTTGCTTGCCTCTTGTATGCGTCGTGTCGCAAAATTTAACAAACCGCGTATAGTTTAAATCTTTTGTAACATGTTCATGATCAATTTTGTAATTACTTTACTTCTATAAATAAGAACAATAGTAAATCATAATGATTGTCATACAATACGATTTGTAAATGAGTGTTACTGAAGTCTGAATATGACTCATTTGGAAAATGTAGCTCGTGCGTCGCAATGACAAATTTGATCGATGAAATATAATTAAACAGTAAAGCTGAGCTATAAAATATACAAACAGCGAATACTTCGAATCATTTACAGCAAGACTTATTTTGGTACCATTTTGAAACCCAATACTTCCACTCTAAGCGAGTAAAATCCGTGACAAATGAAAGATGGCCACTTATCTGCTTAAATTTGTCTCGTGAAAGTCAACACATCGAGAATAATCAATGAACACGGCACAAAGCGAGTTTCTCGTAGAAAATGTAAAAAAGGGCAATTTGCATCTATAATTACAGTAATCCGATGGCCAATGTCAAGGCGAAGCGATGGCGAGATTACTTGAGGTTAACATAAGAATAAATTAAAACGTCTTCATATTGTGTTCAACGTAAAGATGATCGTTTTATTAACAATGAGTTCTAGAAATGTTCACATTCAGTCAAATTTTCTTCAATTTCAGCTAGCCAGTTTTTTCATACCTCGGAGAGAGGCGAAAGACGTATGCAGTCTTTATTGTATTTATATATGTACTTGCAAGTTTAATTCTTTTAGAGGCGGTAGGACGGGTCGATTCAATTGTATGAAAATACATCAGCATTCAAATCAAATGACCAAAAAAGATTGTCTTTAATTTATTCGAGACGTTTCCTAATTTCAACTAATACTAAACTCCAAGCAAATGCAATCACAGAAAGCGTTACATCAACTACACAACTTACAGCGGTTATAAAATATTGGATTCCATAACAGACTGTGATCAGTCGTGCATACTAATAAGTCCTTGTGTCAACGACCGGCGCAAACGCAGCCATTGTCCACAAATGAGAATTGGATGTCAGGTGCTCTGTAGAACAGAACTCGAATCAATTGATGTGCTTATGCTCAGGTGTTGAGTACTGGTAGACCTATACAGACTAAGCTAAGATGATGAAATTAAGTCTATTTTGGTGAGCACACGCAAATCACAAAACCTAGAAAAGATGCTAGAAGACAAAGATACAGGTGAAACAAATAAATAGAAAGTTTTTGGACATCAATACGACAGAATATTATAATTACAGATAGACTTTAGAATGTCATTTTGAGTAGCATAAATCGAAAAAAGGCTTAGTTATCATTACTAGTAAAAAAGGGTATAAAACATTGTAGCTCGCAAACCACAAAATATGTTGCTAACAATATTAAAGGTATTGGTGTAAACCGCAATAATAAACGAAAATATTCTAGTAATTAAAGGAAACAAATGCATGGAAGCAATAAATGTATACAAATAATAATGAATAAACTAATAATCGACTTAATGAATGACTGTAACAAATGACGATTTCATTGATAATATTACATATTACCAGTGTGTGAGACGCATGAACCACAACTGCAAGAAATTGCAGGAAAAACAAGGAGCCTCTTAAGGTGCAGGCTTACCAATCGCTTTAAACAAGCAGTGAATAAATTAACGAATGAATACGAAAACCTTAAACATGATTAAGATGATTCAAAATAATACGTATTTTTAGTTTTTAATACATTTAAAAAAGTTAAAGTAGCTAAGATAAAGCTGCCTTTAAATTCGAACATTTATGTTAGGTACAAAAAGACCGATAATTACATTTAGTTTGTGTGGGTGACGAATGATGTAAGAATTCGGTGTTTTATGGATGATCTTGTAAGGCGCTTCGGCGTTGGTGGGCCATCATCAACCTAATAATAGTCGTTCTTATGTTTTAAATGGTCGACTAAGTTCGACACATTTTTCCTTTACATAAACGTACTGATAGCAGATGTAATGTCCGTTTTTCCGATTGTCTTTAACAACTTCAAACGCATTAACATAATGTGCCTCTTTCTTTTAATCTTTAAGGGTAAGGTTATTGATTGCCAGTCTTTTCTTATAATCTTTAAGGTTAAGGTTATGATTGCCAATTTTCTTCAACGACCAGCTATGACGCGAGGATAATCTTCGGAAGGCAACAAGTTCCCTGACGTCACGTCCGCCGGAGCTTCCTTTCGTTTTCGATTGTCTTTGACCGAGGCCTCTGGTTACATCCATTGTGTTTGTTCATAACTCAATTAAAACTTTAACACCGGTAATTTGAGTTCTACAGTTACCCGTTAAAGGTTGTTTTTATTTAATAGAGGAGGAGTTTTCTTATAATTTCCGTAAAGGATGCGAGCGCAGTCTTGAAAAGGAAGTAGAGATATATCACTGAATTATTATCAAAAGATAATTTTACTCGAAAAATTACAAAAGGCAAAGCAATTCGTAGATTTGCGTAAGAGCAATAAACGATAAACATTAAAATTACACGGCTATTGACCTGTCGCTGCAACGTTTTGTAATACGAATCAATTTACAATTTTGCATAGCCAAGCGCTTATAGAAAAGTTAGAAGACCTGGCAAAAAATACAATGCATTTAAAAACTTCGATCGTTTCCTTTATATCTAACTTGTCACGATTTGCAATAGTGATATGTTTACCCGTGCTGAAATTTTTAATACATAATAATAAACCGCTCATAAACCGTTCTGGCGTCTAAACACAGACCTGTGGTGCATTTGGCCGTGGTCCGTAAACGGAACACCGTAAATATAATACTATTAATTCAGAAACGACTGCTCAACTGGGTTTCTCGGACATGAGGTATATTAAATTGATTGCATGTACCAGTGGTACTCAAATCCTTTCGTCTACGGAACCCTTTTGGGAATTTGTAGAATTCATCGATTTATTTTGTGATATGTACTAAAAATCTAGCAACGTCTTTGGTTACTAATCTTCCTTGACGATTTGGTAGTTGATTACATTGTTCTCTCAGGATTTTCCACTGAAGCTTTATCTTCCTTTTCACCTCTCAGCTGGCTTTGTCAAGACTCGAGTTAAGTCGATGGATTATATCTTTCACTGTCTAACTAGAGATGTCAACAAATGAAAGGTTGCTTGTGTAGTCGTGCTAAGCCTACAGGTAGGCTCGGCGGACCACACTTTGAGACCCGCTGGCGTATACTATAACATGGCTACGCTATGTGCGATCACACGCAACGTAACGGTGCCGCGTGAACCTAACGAGAGGTTAGGTTGTGGACATGCTCGTAGAATTCAGGTGGCAATGAGTTGAAATTTAAATTTTAAAAAAATCGGGTAAAATGGCGTTTAAACTACCAACAAGATCAAGTGTCTTAAATTTAAGAAGACATGAAAATAAAAAGAGTTGTTAAAAACTAAGATAGATGTTCAATGATGAACTTGTGTATGAAGTTGTTAAGTTTGATTATGCTATTGAAGTAAAGATATTTGTGAATTTCTGCTACATCTTGTTACGTTATGATTATGACAAACTGCCTGAGAATGAAATCGTCAATGACAGAAACGTAATGTTTCTTTTTCGCGTGAAACAAACAAAATAAAAAACAGAAACGATGCGGTACAACGTGGTATCCACGAATCTAGTACACATTTATATGTATGTGCGAATTTTATTTCAGCCACGGCTTTGAATTGTGCAAGAGCAATTGCGAACGGCAATTACGATATTAACGATGCATTTGGCAAGACGCTAATATGGATTTTCTAATACGCGTAAAACGATTTTAACCCGTTGAAAAGAAGTAAACTCGGAACAGGTTATCGCCAGGTTAGCACTTTAACTGGTCATCCATAAAATACAAGTTCTTAATGCTATTCAACTATCAACTCGTAAACCTGTAGCCCTAACTGTGAACTGATTGAATATGCAACAGTTGCATTCTGGAGTGCCGACACACCTTCGCTGAAGACTTTGAAAATGAGTATTGTAGAATGACGGATAGGTGGACAAAACATCCTCATTTTACTATGGAATCCAAGGAATATTGTTATACAAATGGCGGCTTTGCTAAGAAGTCTGATTAAAAAGGTATTTGGAGAAAACTGCAGCCAAAATTTGCTTAATTGTTTCAGTGTTACGAAATATGCAATTTCAAGTCAAATATAGATTGATCGTTGTAAGTTGACGCCAACGGTTTGAGAATAAGACGCAATAGCATCTATAGAGCCATGTAATCAATAGTCGTCAAAATGACGATTTGTTTTCGGAAATGGCTTCGTCATTAGAAACAACATAATATGATGACGCCTATAATACACAATCGCATTAATTTATTCTTTCCCCTCTTTGAAGTCGGTTTAAGTAAATTCTAAAAAAATAAATGGCTTTTGCTCTTGATGCTAAAACGATACCAGAATTTGTATGAACCTGAGATGGACATAATATTAAAATATCAGGGTAATGAACCGCGCTTAATCACGAAATATCTATGGATTAGATAGTCGTTAGATAGCCTCAACACATGTAGAAAATGTGACTACTTAGTACCTATCTACATTTTTATTTGCATTAGATATAAATTAAGATAGCCATAAATAGTATCTCAGCTGGTGCCAAGAATTTCTTTCAGCTTAACGCCATTAATGACGTTTAATCTAAATTGGTAATCCTCGATAAAAAGCTTTGTTTTCTATGCCAAATGTTTTGCAACAATGAATAAAAAGTGCGTAATGTCACAGTAACGTGCGTTCTTCCGAAATTTCGGGGTCCAAGCTTCATAGCAAACCTATGATAGTGAGACTCGCATATAGAGCGTCATCTAGTGAAGCTCATATTTTGGATAATCGTCTGTTATGATTATGAAGCTGGGTCTACGCTAGGCGAGCCGAGCACGAGCCGAGCGCAAAACTCCCCGCAAAAAGACGGCTCACTCGAGGCTTGTAAGTCGGTCCACATCAAACGAATTTGTGTTCGGCTCGTGTTCGGCTCGCGTAGCGTGGATCCAGCTTTACGGAAGGAGATAGGTAGTCAGACTTTAAATTTACTTGATCTTGTATTTTTTTTAGTTACCTAGTTCTGATAACTTTTTTACTTTTAACAAGAAACTGAATTAAGTATTGATAATAAAAAATATATAAAAATACTTTATATAAGTTGTATTAATATTAAGCCACATTTAATTTAGTTTTAAAGAGACTGCATATGCATAGAAGTTTATGGATCGATATAGTAGGATTCTAGTTCAGCTGAATGATTAATTACACAGCAACGCGAGGCACAAACAAAATATGCTAATTGCGAAATAGGTAATGAACGACTTCAGAGACAGATATTAATCTTCCCATCTTTTTTGACAGCTAGAGCAATTCCACTGAAATATGCAAATACGACACGAATATTAAATAAGTTTTATACAGTTTTGCTCTTATTACGTTCTATTGAAATCTCACGTTAAAATTAATGATATCACTTTCGTTACAAAACATAACCTTTAAAAAGTTGAGGAATAGATACAATAAACGTGATTGGTGACTTTTATATGAAACAGTAAGTTATCAAATTTTACTGTACGATCATGGACATACAAACTGTACGATTTAGACAGAAATAAAAATCTTGACACAGTGAAAATATGGTGCAATTCAGATGGCAAAAGTCAAAGTACTTACACTAAGTTAAGTGTGTTTCTGAACGTAAATCCAAAACATTGCGAAGACAACAACAGGCTTATAATGACGTAGGCAGCATAAACGTAAAAACAATAACATCAGACCTTCAAGAAAACACGTTTTTACTAATAACGGCAATAAAATTTGCCTGAGAAATCCGACGCCACCAAAATCTATTGAGGAAGGAAGGATTAATTATATCATCGATGTATAGTGAACCATGAATCCGGTGCTTGCAACGCAAAATTTAACATGTCTAATTATTAAAACTTATGTTGCTTAATAACTAATAATTTCTTACGTAACTTCTTGTATTACGCATACTTGAAAAATTTACATACAATATACACTTGGTTTGGTATTTATAAAAAAAAGTGTACAGCGCTTCTATTTTCGTTACGTACGGCAATTGTTTGGTACGCGTAGTGAAGTCCAGTAAGAAATTTAGCTAATTTCGATTTTTTAAGTGAGACTTAAATGGACTACATAGGTATACAAAAATTATTCGTATGTATTCAATTAACACAATAAATTAATTGATTCGGTCACTCCCTTCTCTCCAGGAGTATGATTCGAATCTGTATCAGTATTCTTTAACACCTGGAAGCCCAGTGCGGATAGAGTACAGCTCTACATTCACACAGTCAACTGCTGCAAATAAAGACATAATAGGCATACTAACCAAACATTATATTGCAGCTAAACATTACAGAAAACAGTGAAGTAATGATTTCTTTGATGCCGTCTCTAGAATGTTTGCAGAAACAGCGAACTGACAACTGCAAGGTTAACTCTATGCTTGAAGTGGCGACATAATTGATGTTTTCGAGACGACTGGCCACTGTCAGGTAATAAAATCATGCAGTGAACGGATGGGTTAAGGTTGGACTGTAGTATGACAGACGGCAGTAATGGTTTTGCATGGCTGCAATTGTAAACTAGGAAGAAAACCTACCAAATCGATGTCAACTTTTGTGGCGTTTTTTTTTTTTAAATGTCATCTAGTGCTATTCACTTTAAATGCCATTTAACTTTGACATGCTATCTATCTATGTACAGTCAGCGAAATTGGATGTTTAGCAGGTTGAGATACTTAGTTTTAAAATTAGCCTGATTACTGTTTCCAGCCAGTTGCATGATATAAATACTCAATATTGAACTTCATGGTGAAGTTTGTCCTATAATGCGAACACATTATGAAGGCGGTCAACCTGCTAAACATTCAATTTCCTCAACTGTACATAATAACCCACTGAACCTACATAATCTATGTTACTCGAATATTCCAGTGCTAGAACAGTATTCTCAACCCTTGTTAACCGAAATGATAACGATAAGAAAGGAAGGTTTTGCCAATATTGTTCAAGATGTTCTTTAAAGATTACTAATAATGTAACAGTCTGAGAACTATAATAACCACTTAAACTAATAACTGGTAGCAGTTGGCATAAACAATAACCAATAACAAATAAATATGAAACCGTAGTCGTGACCGAGGCTAGGTTGTGTTTCAAAACAGATATGTATTTCTAGATCCAGGATACGAGCACAAGTGCTAACCGCACGGGATTGCGAGATTGTTATAAAATAACAATAACTATAGATACTGTAAACAGATACACTAGAATATGTATTACGATTTATCGACATGTGAGTATAGATTTCAAGTAGACTTTAACTCATTATTATGAGATTACTGCAGTTTTGAACACAGACTTGAAATCAAACGAGTCACGTTGATCGATAAAAGGCTAATTTAGAAAGCAATTCTAAACATCTTTATTGCAGTGGCAGCTGGTAAAAGTATAAATCTAAATAAAGTAGCCTTTTAAATTAAAAGAGCATTTGGTACTAGAAAGTAAGACTTAGAGACATGACTGCAAACGGCTATACGCCTGGAGCAACCGTGCACAGAATAACGTTGTCAATGTGTGCTGCATGCATTGTTAACAAACAATACACACATCAATCTCCGTGAAGGTCTTCAGAAGTGTTTGCAAGTGGAATAAACGTGTTTAGGAGTATTGTGATGAATGACTGTTTAGACCGGTGTTTAATGCCCTAGCGAACTGACTAATGGAAAATGGGAAGCCAAGCGATTGCACGGACGATAGAGTCGGAACTCTTGTTAAAGGAAATCAACGCGAATGACGACTGCCAATAAGTAATTGAAACTAGCGATGTGAAAGGAAGTCTACGATCAAATTTTGCTGGTATGTCCTCTCGGTAAGTCTTTTAACACATTTGTAAAAATACAGAAAGTAATAAAATAACGTTCCCAAATTAAACGCTCTAATGAAAATACTGATTTGGCACCGTTCCGAGTTAAGCGCCGGGGCTGAATTAACTATGGAATCCACTCCACCACCTATTGGAAAACTTTGATACAGAAGACTTTTATTCTTTAAAAGCGTTTAAGACGCATATAGTATTACGACTGCTAGCATGCCGGCATTATCGCTTAAAATACTTTAGTCTAAGAAAGGCTATTTTAAGGAAACTCGTAGTTTACTCTCTCTTAGAAAATAACAAGCGGCTCAATATCTCACCTTATCAAGACTATAGATCTAAAGCCTTGTCTGTAAACAACTTTAAACACGTACGATTATCCGAATCACGAAGCGTGGGACATAACATCTGAAGAATGTAAAACATTTGAGATAATGCTATCCCATATTTAAACAAAGGACTAAACTGACAATTTTACAAAGGGACATGGGAGGGCCGAAGTTTTAGTTCCCACGTCTTAATAAAGTCCATTGCCATTTAGCTGTCTGACCCAGCTGAGTGCCTCTCACCTGTTCGCCCGAGTTCGAGTACTACGGTTTGTGACGTGGCCAACCTTGGAACATTATGGAGCTAATTACATTGTGTTTACTTCAAGCATGTGTACCATCTTCGTTAACCTACGCGTGTGTACCGTCTTCATTAATAAGTTAGAACATTGTGAAAGCCGTATTCATGTCCGGCTTACTTCTAAAGGACAGTTGAATGAAACAAATAGGGGTTGCCTTTAGCAGGTCAATATAGAATCGGCCTAAATAGTTAAGCCGCGAATTCAAGGCCAAGCTACAAATCGCTCATTTTCCAATTAGACTGTTGGAATAATGACATTTGAAGAAATAAATACAAATTCAAACCAAAATTTCGATTTGTTTAATGGTTACAAGGACCCAACTATTTTAAATATCGATCTCTTGTCACTTAAAATACTTACTATAGTTGTCATGATAGACTCTTCTACGTATAAAAACGCTAATATTCATCTATTGAGTACAAGTACCTATAAGAAGTGAAACTATAGATATTGTTTTGTATGACTACAGTTGCTAAGCTGAGTAGGAATAAACAAGAGGTATTTACCCTTGCCACAGGCACCCCTACAAGTGTAGACAACGTCTATTGCAAAAAAATACTGTTACATCGTTTCACGTATGTGTCGATAGTAGTTTATAAGGCGTATTGATTGATACTACACACCACAAAAGGAAAAAGTGCTCACTGTCATGTTATACACTTTGAAATTGAAACAAACTCTGAAAATAATTTTGATTCCGTGACCAGACTCCTGTCGACCATTTTCCTGGCAGTTCGAATACACATTACGTTATATTATCAACAATTGCTTACTACTTACAAAATAGACAACCGAGACTAAACAAAAGCTATCAGCTAAATATAATTACGAATTGAAGCTGAAACCGGATTATTAGTCTGTGAGTGAATATAGAGGTAACAACCATCTAATACCCTAAAAATGGCAAGGATGATGTAACACACGCATCAGACTTTATTGCTTGCATAAAGATCAAAAGATACCTAGACTTGCCTGGAGACTATTTTCAGAGCATTGTTGCCTTGAATAGAGCACACTTGTGGAGTAATGGGGCAATTGTCCACAAGAGGTTGGAAGATGTCAATCGGGAAGAAAGGAAATAAATCATGCTTGACAAAGGACGATTGGAATGACACAGGTTATCCTTATCACCAAGGAAACGCTTTTTTGCGTATAGAGATAATCAACTCCGAAGTTAAGTTTCGTTTTTAGCAAAGAAGTCATGAAACTTGGTCCGTTTAAAATTCGACGAACGAGCATAACATTTCTAAAGGTGTAAAGATTCTAAACTAAAAAAAAATCTGCGATTCAAAGACAGCCATCCTTTATTTTATTTTTATCTCCGCTCTATAACTATCATCATTGATTCCCTTTTTCTGTAACTATCGATTATTCACCTCTTTCCATGCGTAAGAAAAGAATACCGGGTAAGCTTTGTAATAGAATAGTGCTTCAACAAAAATGCAATAACAATGGATGAATTGGTTACCGGTGAATTCTAAGCGAGGCACATTACCACGCGATATTTCATAATAGCGAAGAAGTGGTATTATACAATTTCGGACAATACTCGCATCGAGTAATGCAATATAATTAGCTTTGTAAATGCAGTGATTACGATAAAATGGCCTAACGCGACCTTGGGTACTTACTGTGCCGTGAAAGATATTCTAATGCCTTAGATGCTTGGTCTTGGATTCATAAGTCGAACTTTGAATATTGCTAACCCATCGATAAACATACTTGCAATAAATATAATTATTACCTTAGTCAAGCAAAACAATGTCATTATGTCATTCACCGTAAATAGGGGTCATCCATAAAGTACGTCACACTTTCAGGAGGGGGTTAGCGTTGTGTCACTTGAATAAAATTTCTGTAATTTTCATGGTTAAATGTGTGTCAATTTCTGGAATTCCGCAA
Source organism: Adoxophyes honmai (assembly GCA_005406045.1). NCBI lineage: Eukaryota > Metazoa > Arthropoda > Insecta > Lepidoptera > Tortricidae > Adoxophyes > Adoxophyes honmai. The sequence goes on from BHDV01065399.1 coordinate 27,403, forward strand.
ATTTTGTGTGACGTACTTTATGGATGGCCCCATAGGTTTTACGGTGGGTCAGAAATCAATCATTTGGGTTTACTTACTTTACCGTATTCTATCAGTCGATGTTTTATATGATTGGCTTCAGGCAAATAATAAAGTAGACGATGCTACAGTTACATAATTCTAAAACAAGTTTAAAGCAATCATAACAACCGGAAGTATTAACCACTAGTGAACGTGTAAAACGATTGATTGGGCACTAATTAGCATTAAAACACTTTCGTTTTCAGCGATCGAGGCTACGCACCCACATGTTTATAATAAAAAAAGCCGCGGAAAAAATACCAACTCATTACGTGTTTAATACTAATTTTAATTTTATAACAGGCGTTGAAGCCTATAAAATTTTAAAAGTCTGCGAAAGAATTATTAATTCTTCGCACGCGACCACTGGAACTATAGAAGAGCAACAATTGAGTGAAAACAGCTTAGCAAACAATAGAGCATAATATACTTCATTTAACAAATACGAAAAAAACAGTTGAAGAAATTAGCGTATATCTGAGTAAGAATACGCGTGGAGATAAAATCAAGTGCGACGAGCTAAAATAGAAAGCAATGGACGGAGAAATGTGTGTCGGCGGCGACGCCGTCGCAGGTGGACGGCCGAGCGAGACGGACGACAAACACCACTCGCCGGAAAGGGACAGACTCCAGTCTAACAAGTTCTAAGCATACAGAACGTATTTCGAAGAAAATAGAGAAATGTGATACTGATTAGGAAGTGAAGGCTCGCGGTGAAATAGAAATGCTATTGGTTAATTGTCAACCACGTCAACATGAATGGAAGCTCAATTACAAAAAGTAGCTTTTAAAGTCAAGTTCAACTTTTTTAACGGGCCTGCATGCTTCCAATTTTGGGTTACGACTTTTCCATCATGTTACATCCATCGTTTGTTTAAGAGTAAGTACATCAAGTATCAAATTTCTGGTTAAACTACCAAACAGCCGGACTTCACGTCAGTTCAAATTCTTAACTTCGGAATTAGCCGAGTGATTACAAAACGTATTATAAACCAATGTAAATGTTACCACAGCTGTTGTCTACGAGAGGATTACCTGGCAGACTCACCCAAGACGGAATTCAGATTGCGACATTTACTTACAATGAATTGTTTCCTTAGGCCTAGAGATTGTTTGAGTGTGAAGATTTGTAATTGAATTTGGAAGATAAAGATTACAATTAACTTTTTCATTAACTTTGCCATTACTCGTGACAAAACTGCACAAAGTAGCATCAGATTCTGAAAGATGTGCTTTTAAAGCGCAATCTAAATCAAAATTGGTCTGTTTTATCGGTCCGTCAATTAAACTGATAAAGAGTGCGTGACTTTTGAAAGTTCTCTCGACGCTGGTACTTGATTTAAGAATACACTCTCCCATCATTTCTCTGGTCAGACAGTCAGACCCGAGCGTCTTCACCGAAATATGTTCATCTAAAATACTGCTCGTAATTTTTATAGTAAAAAAAGTATTACTATTTAAACTATGCAGCCCTTTGGCTTTAGCGCGGACTCGCGGCGTTTAGTTTCTGCAAGACTTAGGAATGCGGTGAATGTACAAAGCACCGGGCATCCCGCCGTTGCCTTGCGTCTAGTAAATGTCATGGAGGCAACGCGCCGGCGCCGTGACGAAACTCGTGCCACTAAAGGAACTTCATTATAATCTTTTAGATTATGTAATTGTTTAACTGTTATTGTTTTTTTTTATAAAAAAAACTATGTGCAACTATAGCCTGATCAATGGGTAGTTTTGCCTGGAATGATTTCCGGGAGTTTTGAAAATTGGTAATATTGTAGATTTTGATGTTCTCTATCTGAATTTCTACTTTGCCACCTCGTATCTATGCCGCTAACGCCGCCATATTGGAAAAATGGCGCGTAAAATCAGTTTTTTGACAATATCTCCTGTCTGACTCAGTTTACAATAAAACGGTATACTACAAAATAAAACTAGAGGCAATTTCCTACAATTTATGTCTCAGTGTTTATTTCATAAAGTCAATAGTTTTGGTGTACGAGCGCCACAAAGTGTACTCCAACACTACTCAACGAAAAACTCAGCTTGTCTTTTGTCATTCAATAGAGGTTTCGACAGCCGTATTTTATGGAGTTATAAATATCTAGGGCTAATTCATTAACTATATGTAAGAAAATATCGCTTTACCGACTTCAGTGCTCGTATAATGAACGAAATAGGTACTTCTATTTTGCTCGCAAAAAAGCGTGAGACGTATGAAATTTTGCAGCGCTTGCGTCTTTTTTGAGCTAAAGTAGAGACCATTTTACCAAAAACGCGTAAGATGTCTGAAATCCTACGGTGCTTACTGTTTTTTCGAGTCGATAAAGTTTGTATAGGATAACAATATTTTCGATATTTTTAATACTTTATCACCGTATAAAAATTCCCTGAACTTCAACAAACATTTAAAAAAAAGAATTGGCCAAATCGGTCCAGGCGTTGTTGAGTTATGCGCTTACCAACACAATTTGCGAAGTGTACTTTGTGGCGCTCATACGCCAAAACTATGGACTTTATTAAATAAACACTAAGACATAAATTGTAGACAATTGCCTCTAGTTTTATTTTCTAATACAGTGTTTTATCGTAAAATGAGTCAGACAGGAGATATTGTCAAAAAACTGCTTTTACGCGCCATTTTTCCAATATGGCGGCGTTAGCGGCAAAGATACGAGGTGGCAAAGTTGAAATTCGGAAAGAGCACATCAAAATCTATAAATTCACCAATTTTCAAAACTCCCGGAAATCTTTCCAGGTAACCCCTTTAATTCGTCTCTACGGACTGGATCACTAATGAAAAATTAACTTAAATGTTAAAAAGGGCAACACTTCTTACAAGAATGAGTTTGAAAGAGAAAAATATACGGATAACTCACGTTTCGCAGCAGCAGCCGCGGCTTTTAGATGAAGGGCTACGAATTAGCCCGAAATAATGTCGAGCTAAACTCGATTTAAAACGTGAGTTATCCGTAAATTTTTCAAGATGAGTGAATCTCATGGTAGTTTAATGTTCAATCTTGAAAGAGAAGACTGACAGCAAGTACTGAAGTAATAACCAATACAGATAGTGTAAAACACGATGTTGTACTCGTAAGTGATAATGATAATGAATCATATGCAAACACGGGCAAGTTGAAAGATTACGCCGATAACCTGGAATGTCAATAACTTGTCCGATAAATGGCCGATTAAACTGCTTCACATCAGTGTTGTCACTGTATAGTATTAACAATGAAAAAAAAAGCTGGCCAAGTGTGAGTCCGATTCGCGCACGACAGGGTTCCCCATACCATTACTAATACAACCCTGGCAGATATCAAGAAAAACATAATATCAAAGAAAGCGGATTAAAAGACAAACTTAACTTTGCCGTTATTCTGAGGTTGGCCCAATACATCGATATAGCACACTAACAGTAAAAACGAATTTGTAATTGTATTGTATTTGCACATTTAATCAGGTAAGTACCTACTAATACGAAAGAAACTAAATTACTTGGAACAATTATGACACTAAATCCGCTATAAACTTTCACCTCTAAACTTATCCGCGACGTCTTGCTGTAGATTTAAATTTACCAATATCAAGGTCATGTTTCTAACACTACGCAAGTATTAATAACGATGAGGCTAGCCCAAAATAAATTCACAATCGGATAGTTCTCGAGATTGACCTCATTTCTTCCGTGGAACGTGAATATCATCAAGACAACATCTGTCTCACTTAATTACTATCTTTGAATGTTACATTTCATTTTGTCATGCCTTGGAATCCGTATGTTTTTTTGACTAATTGCTAACCGAGACAGAAAAAGATTACGCCCCTGACATAATTTGGGATTCCATTAATGACTTTTGCGACTGAGTAGATTTTTTTCAACGTCAAAGTTGTGTAGTTGCGGTTGTTGGTCTACCTCCCAAAGTTGATAATCTTTTGGATATCACAAAAAAAGTCAATAGTCAACTTGAAAGTAGCACTCGATCTTTTCATAGGAATCTGTTTAAAAAGCGATAGACCACCAACGATTTGGAACTCCGTAACACTTTAAACAGAAGAAAGATTATTCGAAACAAATTCGCAATGTAGAGGTAGTCAAAAATATGCTCCGTTACAAGAAAATAGCGATAAATCATTTCAACGACCATGCATTCGCTCTATTAAAATCCTATAATTTATTGCGGCGAGCAGATCACTAGCTTCAATTAGATTAACTGTTGCTTCAACCGTGAACCATAAATAACAGAATATGACCGATGGCTGCGAGAAAGAGAGATAATGGTTACAATGGCCCAAATGTCTGAACGCCGTGGCGACCTTGTTTTCGATTTCGTTCAACCATCAAATCGTTCGTTCAGGTGACATAATAAGCTGTTAAAATAATGATAATAGTACATCAGCAAGTTGGGCGTTTGGTTAAGTATAGAGCAAGCCAATTGATAAAACGTCAGAGAAAATCAATGGCAGTTTCAGTTAAAAATTGGACGTTTGCGATTGTATAGAACGCTCATAAGCAGTTGTAGACGTAACTCTGAAGAAGTGACCTATTTTTTTTAAATTGTTGAAGGTCTTTTAAAAAGTTAAAAGGCAAAGGGATCTTCTATGTAGATCTGAGACCCTGAAGATTAGTCAACTATCAAAAGATCACACGACAGTCGTCCGTCATACAATAAACTAGTCTCAAAGCTTCTAAGTACTATAACGCAATTTATTTCGGCACATTATGATCATGAATCACCGCCATTTTAATCTCAAGCTTTATATTTGCTCTATACGTATAACATTGCGAAAGTGCTCAGACAAATGCTATTTTGTTTTATATAGAAGTAGGCGAGATGCGTCGTTAAATCCATGTAATAGTCTAACACGCGTTTATGACGTTGCCTTACGTTGTTTTGATGTTGGGAGGTCTACTATCAGATAATCCGAGGAACAATACTCTTTTTCTTTGGGCAGTTGTATTAAAAGCACCCTGTTTATTCGGAGACCAAATGTCATGGCTTGTAGAGATAACCTCTGACGTGATCAGAAGGTACGAACATAATAATTAAGTAAAAAGTAAGTACTAAGTGAATACAACTTGAACGAGTAATGTTTGATGCAGATTAGATTCCACGAAGGCAATCGAGTAGAATACACTGACATTAAAATCAGATCAAGCATGAAGTTTCGTGAAAAGAAATGAAAGAAATTTGGTGAAACATTAATTACGACAATGATAACTTCCACATAGCCGGGTACACTACACACTGATTGATCCGTCTCGATATTTGGTGCGTTTTTGAGCCTTATGTGGAACAAAAGCATGCCTCATTCCCTAGCCTTAAGAAGTGGCTCGCTTACTATGGACCCGGCTAATGAATGGGGCTGAAATGAGTAACCTACTTTACGTATTTCTGTTACGAATTTAAGGCTATTAATATTTGCAGCTTGGCGTCATTATGTTTGTTGCAATTTTTTGGCTTAACTAAATGTCAACCATATGGTCTGGTAAACAAACGAAAAAAAAAGAAAACGAGTGAAACGCTATCGACAACATTGCCCTTTCTTTTTCTCGTGTAGTCACACAAAAAGCCGTATAGACAGAAAAACTCGTGTTTTCTCCTTATAGTTAGAAATAGTTGCATAGAAGGTTGGTGTGCTCAGAACAGAACTCGTTTGGAGGCCTCGACTTTGGTTATGGGCAGTTGTGGGCGCCTAACCGGACTTGTTCTTGGTACAGTCAATAGGAGAGAATCTAAGGGGCATCTTTATAAATCGTCATGGAGACAATACGTACAGTAACGCAAATATGTAGTCTACCACAGTTGATAATAGTTTGCATGTCGTAAAACAATAATGCCACTAGATGTGTCATTCAACTTGAAAGTTCGACTTTTCATAAGAATGCGTTTATAAAGTGAAGACCACTTATTTGTCTCACGGTAACACCACCATTAGATATAAGGTCACATACCTAAGTATCATTTGCTTTAAGTGGTATCAGGAGTTGTATGAAGATGATGGCAAGAGATTGCTTTCACTGCAACAAATACCTCTACATTGCCTTTACCCAGAATTTATGGCCTACTTGTTAATAGTTCACAGCCTACGATTAACTTATCTCCGCTATCTACAGAGTTTTTTTTTATTTAAAGTATAAAGTGCTTTTTATTATCATCTTCTTCAAGTGTCGTGCCGTTAACTGTACTCGCAGGTTCCAATAGAATATAAATAAACGTGTTTATCTTAAGAGAGAGCACCCTTTAATAACCATGCAAGGTCATTAACAAGAATCTGGTTAACAGGTAAAATTTGTCGAACATGAAAATCGTATTAACCTCAAACAGTGAATGAGACTTAAACCTTTAAAGTTTAAATTAATTGAGCGACGAATCACCGTAACAATGATCTGATTCGAAATGACGCACGTTAATTAGTTGTGATTATGTCCGTTGTCAATTACAGTTAATTAGTACATTTACTGCGTTTAATTAAACATGAAACTAGATGTGTTAGGCTAGGAGTTGGTCTGTGAATGATCAGCTCAATAGGTTGCGTAGTAATTTCAGCGCAGCATTTAATCTTTCAACGCAGGGCACAGCCATTAAGCCCTTAAGCCAATTACAATAATAGAGCACTAACTAAACAGGTCACAGACGTTTCAAACATTACAACGCAAGTCACAGAATCACGGAATACAATTACAATTTTAATCAACGCAAAACAAAGAGACGTCGATGTATCACTTTGACTAAATGTCGCACATGTGTCGATGCCAAAACTATAAGCAAACAACACGTAATGAGTAATGAATCTGCATCGAAATATAATTGACGCCGAAATCGTACTCGACCATAATGGTTGCGTGCAAATTTATTAGATGACGCCATGACGAAGCTACATACAATGCAATTAAAAGAGTCCCGATTAAACTTCAGTCACGTTGTCGGGCTACCTAAAGATGTTTTAGAACAGGCATATATTTTTGTATTTTATTATAATACATTATTCGCAAGAAACATTATGGGCTCACTGTCGCCAACGTATAGTTATATCCTGTGTAAATAGTAATTATTCAGATTTTTGCAGCTAAGCTCTGCATTTTCTGTCAAATTTTAAGGCCAACCCAACTCTAAGGAAGATATACCGGCGCCAATATTGAATGACACATGCCAGAGAGACCTGCGAGCTTCGGAGAGAGCGACCAGACGGGAATAGTCGCCCAGCCTGGCCTGGCTCGCGTCCATATCCGACTACAATCCAAAAAACCTCAACTCAACACGCACCCGAGCGATTTCCAATCTTACACCCACGTATACAAGCTTGTTTCGCTTCGCCGACGACTCGGGAGATAGGTCAATAGGTAGGCCATGTGACGAATATAAGTCGCGTTGCGTCTACGCCGGTCCTTACGTAAGTTTTAGACGGACTAGATACGTCACTTACGTACTTCCGGATGACAGATGAATCCTGCCCGACCTGGTTATTTGAATCAAAGGATTGCAGTGCAAGGTTACAAGCAAGGATCTTCAACTCAGCTATTTGATACCTACTGTTTGAGCATTCCGAAGTATCTTGCAACTGTTTGTATTTCAGAACAGCCAAGTAAAGATTTATTTTGCCCAATAAAAATGTTATAGGATACGGAAACGTACGATAAACATCAACAGTCGGCCGGCGGGTTTTATTTTCACAAATAACATGCCAGCGTGAAGCAGACCGGTCCAGTGACACATTTTCTTCGCCGGCACATTTTCCGGTGCGCGACGAACGTAATAATAGACAAGAGCAGTAATTCTTTCTGTTCCTGTGACCTTGCTGGTGTTGGATCATTTCAACGCCCACACCAGGTTTTGCATGACTCTTAATCTAAGGTAAGATTTTTGCTTCATATCTTGTTTGAACACTTATTTAGGTCAAACATGATAAGTTGTTTACAGAGGTTGAGAAATTTCGCCATTAGAACCTGCCACTTGCATATTCCTTCATATAACAAGATATTTGAGAATGTTGTAACTTTTTTTTTGCACGCCACGGCTAACGATGGCTGATTAGTCCTTTTACGTGCGTCCGTCGTCGTGATCGCTGTATTAGGAAGTCACATGCGTGCCTACCTATTTCGCAATCTTGTGAGGCTATATATAATTCTTGGTGAAATATAGACATTTAAATCAAGAGTATTCCAGTCTTTTCTTATCATGAAAGTAACCCTACAAGACAATTCTTAATTTTTAACCAGCCGAGTTGATCCCTACTGACTAGATGAACCGTTTAGGTCCGCTTCGCAGCATTAGGCTCATAACATAAATCGTTTACATAGCAGGATAAAAACCCAGGAATAGTCAAGTCACGTGGCCGCTATAACATTGACTTGAAGAAAGCCTGATCCTGAACGAGTATCAGCAATAATGACCATAATAGAAACGGCAGGCCATTTTTAGTAGCAGGACGAGGGATTTCGCGCGTGGGCTGGGCCGTTCACCTACGTTGACTAATATGAGTTTGGACCCTTTCCAAAAACAGTAACCTGTTGCGGCCGTGCCGGCGGAATAAAGCTTTGATACAGGAACCAATTCGGATGACGTGTTCATGAAATCATCAAATTTTTTCGATATTTTCATCGATGGTTTTTATGGAGACAAGAAAAGTTATCAAGAGTAACCGATGGGCTAACGCAACATCGATAATATAAGGAATGTTTAACACGCAGTAAAACTGTCGCAATTACCGTTTCCGATATCGGTTACAGAAAGGGGAACAATGCAGAACATTATCAGGCGTACGTAAAACAATGAAAACACTGGACCAGAACAGACAAACGATATGGTAGATATGTTATCGATGCCAAATAAAGCCAGTGTTGTATGATGTGAAATATTCATGTCCCGTACGTACGTAGATATGATAAAGCTTGAACACGCCAAAACGTGGGCACATAAAATATTAAATAAAAAATATGTAAACCATAATTCAAGTTTTTTATTATTGTAATTGCCTACTTACTACATTATTGTACATTTTTACATATATATTTTTTTAATTGTCCTTTGATTACGCCATAGAGCGTACTTTACATCGGATCCGGCTCATTAGGGTCTGCACCGCACTGTCGGGATATTTTTTGCAAGCCCAAGTCCACATTTTTTGCAACTCTGCTGCCGATTTAGGGTGTCCACGTTTCTTTTTCAAAATCCCTGTCATTATGGACCAATATTCTTCGATCGGCCTCAGTTCAAGACAATTCGGAGGATTGCACTTTTTGGGTACCACAGCAACAGCATTCTGGTCATACCATTCCATCACCGCTTTAGAGTAGTGACAGCTCGCAAGATCAGGCCAAAACAATGGTTGTGAACTGTGGTTGCGTAAAAAGGGTAAAAGACGCTTTTGCAAACATTATTTTTTGTAGATTTCACCGTTTACTGTGCCTGTTGTGATAAATGAACGACTTCGTTTGCCACAGCTACAAATAGCTTGCCATACCAGGATTTTTTTTGGAAACTTCGATCTCTTTTTTACCTTACAATCTTCTGGGGTATCTCTACGGCTCTTAGAAGTATAAAATTCTTGGCCCGGTATCTGTTTAAAGTCTGCTTTTATATATGTTTCATAATCCAATACAACGCATTCAAATTTTGTCATGAAATCATTGTAAAGTTTTCGTGCTCTTCGTTTTGCAGATAAATTCTGCTTAGCATCACGATTTGGTGCAGCTTGACCCTTGTACGACTTTAAATCAGCTCTTGACTTGACTTTTTGCACATAGGACTGCGACACTTGTACCTTTTTTGCGACATCGCGTGATTATAGCCTGGGATTCTATGTAAAAAGCAGCAAGACACGGGCTTCTTTTTTTTTGTCCTTTACTCCTTGCTTTCCTCCACTACAGGACCCCCAATCCAAGGTCAAGCGTTCTCGGAACTTTTTTAAAACCGAACAGACGGTGGATTGTGGGTATTTTAATAATTTTGCTAGTGCTCTATAACTTAAATTGGGTTTTTGCGTATGGTTGAGCAAAATAATTTCAGGCTGCTGATATTCAGACCTCGCCATCGTGAAAACGACTGAATGAAGTGATACGCTCTCAAGATATTTTTTGTTTATCATATAAAGGACTTTATATTTACAGCACTAAATAGTTCCTATACTGTGTGAATGAAAAAAAAAAAGTACTTATGTGTGCCCACGTTTTGGCGTGTTCAAGCTTTATACCTACCTATTAACAATTATTAGCTTAAAGAAGAAGTCTTGTTAGATTTTTGAGCATTGTACAGTCAAGGAAATTGATACCTCTGCCACTTTGAACCTTTTCATAGTGAGTTTCATATTGCTTTGATTAGTAGAAAGTATGGTATGTCACAGTGATATTTCTTGTGAAAAGGTACAAAGTGGCACAGTAATCAATTTCCTTGACTGTACATGATTAGTATACATATGAATGATCATATAAAGCTCATCTTATAGTTATGGTTTGAAAAGAAAAAAACTAAATTAAAGTAACAACAAAGCAAATAATGATGTCTGTTTATCTTCAACACCTAACCTTGATAGTAATTATTGTTTTAAATAATGTACCTAGAGAATTTGTATTAGTAACCACTACTATCACAGATACCAACCTTGTGAAACCTCACTACGTCATTGAGATGTCATATAAGTCTTATCAGATAACATAAAAATAAAGTATGTCGGTGTACATCACGGTACGGAAGAGCAAAAAATTGTAATACTACGTAAGGGCATGTGCTTACTACTAATCACTCGGTGTCATGCCGATGGAAAAATTGAAGTGGGAGTCAATTCTGATGCTGAACATACCTGAAAGAAAAAAAAGGAATTAAATTAATGATTAGAGTACACTTAATAAGTATTTTTTCGAGAAGAAAATGAGTCGAGTCCAACTATTTTGAAGAAATTAAAACTAATCCGATTCATTGTTACAGCTCTCAGATTTTTTCTGCTTTTAACACTGTATTTCATACAATAACAAAGGCAAAACAAAAAGATTTAATCCAAATGAGAAAATGTTAATTAACTTATTATCTTCTTATGGTGTTATGCAAATAAGGGAATTACGTGAACCCACATAGGCGGAAAGTCCACGTGAACCAAGACAACACGTTAGTCACGTCTAAATCAGTTTTAGCGCCAGCTACGTACGCTGGTACCTATGTTAAGAAAATGTCATTCATTTGGTTCTCAGAGGCAGTTTGTTTTTTTACTGTTGTTAGAATGTACATTAAACTTTCATCAGACCCCTTCTTAGATAAGATAGTAGTACAGTCGAGTTCATAAATATATGAGCAGACAAATGCCAAATATGTGTTTACTTCAATTAGGTACTTCGTAGAAAGTATAGAAATTAAAATAAGTAGGAAATTGAACGTAAATAATTTTCACAATTAGCCGGGTATTCTCGTCTAAAAGCCATTGTGTAACTTTTTCTCGGAATTTTCATGTAAAAAAAAACTGAAAATATTGCCCAGTATTTTGTACTCCGGCTCTTAGTTAACCGCGCAGCGAACTGTTGCAGGCGCGTACGCGCCTTAACAGGACTTGCGTACGGAGCGTGGTAGATAAAACAAAGGACGCAATGACCTGAAAAGCGATAAAACATTTGTCTCCCACAAGGTCAATAATGAAAATTTTCAAAAAATATTTTACAGGGGCTTTCGACAACTGGTTAAAATACGTCCGATCAATTTCCGGCTACCCTGGATGTGACATTTGTCACGCAAGGATAACTTCTCTTATTGATATGATGATACCCTATTTAAGGCTTTCTTGTTGTCAATGTCATAAAGGCGTACAGATATTTTTGAACCCTCAGTTTTACTCATATATTAATGAGCTCGACTGTACATGTAAAAATCAGCCTCGATAGGTTTATAACTTTAAAGCCAAAATTTACTTGTGATAATTGTGTATGATACTAACAGATTTGTTCAAGGTTCGTAAACGTATTTATTTGAAAGGGTTCTACAACTTGTTGCCGGAATGAATTTGGACATTGACAAACTTGTACATTGATCAGTATTAGTAAATCGAAATAGAAGTGTTATATGTTTGACTTAATATCTATCTCGCTTCCGGAGAAACTCCGTGTATGTCTTGTAAACCCCCAGGGGTCCATGGAGACACGTCGGGGGTCCGCGCCGTTATTGGTAAAAATAGGTGATTTAAGAATTTGGTAGAAATTTAGCTGCAGGGGGTCCACCGAACCCAATAAAATCATCAAGAGTCGACGAGACGAAAAGTTTGAGAACCTCTGGTCTAAGTCATCATAACCAAAACGGTTCTTAAAGTCAGAAGACGAATAGTTTTAAGATATGTAACTGATTTGACTTTAACAAGTTCTGTGACATTTGGTAGAATCCTAATCCTATCGCAGGAAGTTTTTACTGTCCTTGGCACGATAGTTTTAGATGCGTGCTGCAGACGTCAAGTGTACCAGAGTTCTAGAGCAATGGGTGAGATGATGACTTATTCTCGTAATTTAACAAACCTTGATTAGATACCAAATGTGACTGCGTAAAAGCTTAACAATGAACAGATTCCACAATTTACTCATGGAAGCGGGTTATACGTGGCCAAGAGAAAGTACAAGTAAAGTAGTAAGAAGAAAGTGCGTGGACGCGGCACAGCCGGCTGGTATTTAGCCCGTGTTGGCGAAATGTGGGCGTTGGCCGGACGCAGCTACCGTCACCTGTAACCCTGGGTCTGACCCGGCGGCACGTCTGCTACCAGGAGTTCATGAAAGACAAAGCGTGGGAAGATCCTCTCATTTCGCGACAGTCTTTAAAGTAAAGTGGAATTCGTTTATCTCCCGCGCGGTTTGACTCCGGTTTAAAATGAGACGACAAAGCTCAACTCGAATTGGATATATATCCGGGACAAAAAGTAGGGACTAAAACTATTTCAATACCTAATTAAGTCGCTAACAAATCAGCAGTTGAAGCGCGAAAAGCAGACAGGGAGACTTTTATTATTAGGGGGTAGGGATGTCATGAATTTGATTACTATTTTATTGAAGTACTGCTGAATGCGTAATACAAACGCGTAAGTAGTAGATATAAAAGAAACTCGTAACTCCGTCAAGCTGTCTGCAACAGGCCACTTCGATCTGTGTAGTTATGAGAATTATTGGACCGCGAAATTTGTTTTTTGCTGCGATATGTAATTGATTGTACGCATTTCATTCTTGGAGTAGATTGGCTTCCTTAATGAAGTATACCAGTTACGTCAAAGCCTAAAGAAGTGTAACGTTCCGATGACCGAAGTCCTTAATAGTTTTTGTTTAGGTAGCTTGCGCTGGTTTTTGGCACAGATTAAAAAGCAATGGATGTAAAGTGGAAATTGAGCACAGGTTGGACCTAAAGCGTGTCGCACTTGTTAAATTATCCGGTTACTCGGACTCGGAACTCGAGAGGCGTGATCGAAAGGTTTCAATTTAAAGTTCTGCAATAGAAAGGTACGCGATATTTTTTGCTGTTGAATGTTATTATGACACGATAAAATAACTTTATAAGTATAATAACAAAAACTGTTTCAAGGATATTGTCAATTTTGATTGAAATTTTGCTGCACGCAGCACTGTCAAGTACAAGATGAAGATAACCATAACCTTGCCGATTTTATAAGATAGATAAGATAAACGAGATGAAGTGGCTAAACTTAGGAAAAATCGTAGGAAGTTTACAATTCTTATATTCTCTAACATTTTGCTTTCGTGAGTAAATCTTGAACACCATAAATGACGAAACCGTCTTAGTTTATTGCCTTACAGCCGCCTTGATGAGGCCGATCGTTTTCCCCGCATCAATCTTGAGTGTATCAAGCAATCTGCTGGAATGAAAGTGTTCTGTGGGCGACGCGTGGGACAGCCGGGAACAAAGCAGCCAGCGGCGGCGATGTGGGTGCATTAGGCAAGGACGACACCCACGTGACAGGTAAGCGTCGATATCGGCGAAACTGGTGCCGTGACGTCACCGGTCGAAGACCTTTGGAATGCTGCTTGCCCAGTGCTTGCATTCACACGAATGTTACGTACGACCTCGCTATGTTCTTTCCTAACTGGTTCATTGCACTCCAACGTTCGGATGAAGATACTTACAGTGGAAACCGTAAACGAGGCTAAACGAGCTAACTATAGTTTGGCAAGCAGCTGCTAATGTCTAAACAAGCGCAAGATTTTGTAATACGGAATCATTGTTTGGCCTTGATTTATCGACGACGATCAAAGATAATGCCGTCGCGAAGATCTGTGACTAATGCAGCCGAGTGGGCCACGGCGCCGGACAAAAGGACGAAGACAGATTAGAAATTAGAACTGCAAACTAAACAGTGGCGGAATTAACATATGTGAAGTATTTGTTTAGACCATTGGCAGTCGCGTCTCGTCCATCGGGGACGTAGAAAGTTCACTGACAAAGCGAGAAATGACCATAGAGGTGTAGGCGTGAATTTGCTTCCACAAAACAATGTAAGAGTGTAAGAAGATACGTTTGGAAACGCCACTTTCAACACTGTCAAACTTGTTAACGCTTTTGTGGTCACAAAAGAAAGTGCAACTGAATCTTTTGGACAGAATTTGGTGTAGCTGAACAAAGATTGATTACTTAGAGGCGCGTTGAGAAAAATGTCGCCAAGTTATGCAATGAACAGAGAGTTAGTAGGAACAGCAAAAAGGCTTTGGGTGTAGTCTATTCATAAGCGTTCCCATGACGAGCGCGGTTGTGCTAACTGTCGGTATCATTGTCGTATCGACCTTTGGTGCCTTTGAACTCTGGCATTGTCGTTAAAAGGGCAATGTTTGTCGACATTTAGCGCGGTTTGTCGGAATGGGTGTTGTTACGAAGTTTTGATTACAAACTAGATGTCGACGCCTAAAGTTAAACAAGACCATCTTATTTATACAAACTGTTTTTTATTATAACAATAACGTTTCGGTTTATGCAGAGCTATCTGTGAAATATCTACTAGGACAATTCTTTATTTATTCCTTAAGAGGCGGAAAATAGATTAAGGCATGTTTCAACCTAAAATTATTTTGTTTTGACAGCGTAACCCTTCTTGTGCTCTGCCTACTTCAATTGATAATACCTACAGGTACGAGGTATGTATGATGTATTTAAAAATCACGATCTACAGAAGTCTTGTCAAGTAGTCACATTATGTAAGTATATGATTGTTTTCAATCGAAATTCCCAAAGATGCCCCATAGCAATTTAGCAATAGTCATGAAATATTTTGGCCACACTAAAAAGCCGAGAGAAACTAATGAGATAACGCATCAACCAGCGGCTTGCTCAGTTTTATCGATATAGGGTGGTGAAACCCTATAATTTATTAAATTTCATTTAGTTTGAGTTGCAGCTGCATTAGATATGAACACCAATCATAAATGCCGCTATGTTTATAGCCATTGGGACTAGCAAGTTCTATTTCAGTGGAACGGCATGCCAGACTCATGTTATAATGTAAAGTAAACAACCGGCCGACATGGGAAATCATTTTGTGTAAACTTTGAATATGAATATTAGTGTTAAGTTTTTTTTATGCAGGCTCTGCGTACGTTTAGAGACCGGCTTCTATTTTCTCGTATTCTGAGATAGGCCTAGTTTAAGGAGACTCTCATGTAATACCATAAAGCTCCAAACGCAATGACAGCATAATGACAGCGGAAGCGTGATGGTATGAACGAAACGCTTATTTCTCGGTCGATGCTATGTGCGCGCTCTCGTTTAATTTCGAATATTACGACTGATCCGACTGACACTGGATGTGGGTAGCGCAGGACCGGTCATTGTGGAGATCCTTGGGGGAGGTCTATGTCCAGCAGTGGACGTCTGTCGGCTGATAATGATGATGACGATTACGACTGATATCAAGATGTTACCGCGCCGCGCTGCCTCGCTACCGCTGTCAGTGCGTTTGGAACCTAATGCATGATTTCCACCAAACGGCCGGAATCGGAAAGAATTTTATGGTCTTTAAACGATACTGAACCTTACGGTGACTGTGTTTAAGTCTACATTACCTTATTTTTGTATTCCGTGGTCGCGGGCGACGTACGTCACCTAGCCTTTGTACGCTGTTTGGTAATGTAGACTTAAACACAGTGATCGTAAGGTTCAGTATCTTTTAAAAACCATAAAATTCTTTCCGATTCCGGCCGTTTGGTGGAAATCATGCATAAGAGAGAGGTGGATCAAACTAATCACACTAATATTAATAAACGTGAAAACATGCAAATGTGTTTGTTTGTTACCTCTCCATGACCGAACGGTGGGACGCATTTTAAAGAAATTTGGTATGCAGGAAGCTTTCATCCAGGATTAAGACAGGCTACTTTTTATTCAGGAAAAGTACATAGTTCCCGTGGGATTGCGATAAAACAACTCTACAGAGTCGGAGTTGCGGGTAGCTTGTAGAATAGCAAAAACAAGTTTACAACTACTGACATCTCCTTGATAACATAACAATGCTTGCTCCCTTGAGGTTTTTGCTCTGAACTGGCTGTAAGTATTTTTTAGCTGAATTAGCCTACGCGTCTGCGGTCAGTTTTTACTACAGAGGTTCTGTGTAACGGTAGTTGTACCGTACACGGGGCGATTGCCAATTGCAGACCTATCGCGTTATCGAAATAAGTTAATGGCTTTTAATACGAGGCGCCTAAAACTTAACAGTTTTAATTTAACTCGAGACAAACTTGGCGAAAAATGGCGAAGCAATTTGTAAGAATACAATACAGTAACTCTCATGTGTTCTAAAAACGGGGTAGGAAAAGTACACGAATCATTACACAGACAAACCATGGCCATTTCAGGATTCGTAGCTACTTTAAGCATAATTTTAGGTTAAAAAAAACAGATAAAAGAGGAACTGAGGAAATAATGCTATATGGCTGCTAGCCTGTCGCCTAAAGTAAGCCTCAACCTATACCCTTAGTCGCCTCTTACGACATCCACGGAATAAATGGAATGGCGATATTGTACACCCGACAACGTAGATTTTTTTTTTCAATCTGTGTAATCGACTTCAAGATCTTCCAGGAACACAGACAACCCTGTTTGATTAACTGAAATGTAGAATTTACATCTAGTTTTTTTCTTCGGTGCTACTATCATACTAAATACTTATATAATTTAATTATTCTTACTTAATACTTATTAAGCAACCAAGCGAGCATAACGAAAATAAAGAAAATGGTAAATGAAACAGAAAGGTTTATTGCTCCAGTAAACAGGTCTATAAGCAAATAGGTATGTCTGTTACGATTGCGTACGGGAATTAGGTCAGAAAAACATGTAAGCAAACCTTATGTAACAAAACAAAACGAGATGGAAGCTTCTATCTCAGGGTAACGATGCCGAGAGCTGAGAAAAGCAAATAACTGAACCAGTTACCGTTTCAGAGGGCAATTTCGTTTCTCTGAAGGAAGAGAAAAATACGATTTGTGAAACAACGTCAGCAAACAATACGGTCGAGGATAAAACGGCAACAAATTATGCAAATGGATTCACTTAAAAGTGAACTGACGCTCTAATGACATAAGAACATAAGTTACTGAATAATATTATGTTCATAAGGACCTGTTTCAATAGTGATCTGGTGTGGCTCTATTAGTCCCGTTATAATGGAGCGAGATTTAAGACTAGATCACTTTGTAAATCTGAATACTAAATGCAATGGTCTAGTATGAATAAGTAATGATTACATTTGCTGTCGTTATTGTCAGCAGACTGCTAATTTTTCCACGCACAGGGCTTTTGATAGGTCGATTCGGGTCCTATTGCTGTAGTCAAAATCTTATGCAAAATGATTATGCGGTCGTGGAAGTAGTCTTGAGTAGTCGAGACTTCTAGGTGAAGAAAATCTTGGCTTTTGGTAAGACCATTTGTAACTACCAATTGTTTAGAAGAGCGAGGCCTCCTGACACAAGTTTCTAACTTAATAGGAGGTCTCAACTAATTTCTGTAATGAAGCTTTGAAAAGGAAAATAAAGTTATTTTTATTTTATTTTTATTTTATTCGGACCCTAATGTTGTAGGCCAAGAAAACCCTTTCAAATCTAAATAAAAGTTTAGAAGAAAACCAAGAAATCTTAATTAATTTTATTTGTCCAACTTTATCGTGATAAGCCTATGCTTGACGAACGAAAGAGACAAATTTGAAAGAACCAAATAAAAATAAAAAAAATTATGCAAGTGGACGTCTTTTATTTGAGTCTACCAGCGCTTCGAAAGAACATGATTGCCAAGAAAAAATCCCCTGAAAGAATCGATTCCTGACCACATAATTAATTTACGTTGCGTTGGCATTAGGTCATAGCTCAACAGTATTTTGTGTCGTCTTCAACGTAGACTACAACCTTCGTGTCACCGGTTCAAAAGTCACGCCATCTCTTTCACTGCTCATTCAAAACAAGTGACAGACACAACCCCTGCATCATGTGTCACATATTAGCATATTACCAATCGCTTAGAACATAATAACTCGTTGCGTATTGTCATTGTGCAGCCAGGCCAAGGTGGTTGAGATGCCGGTATGAAGCCTTATAGAGGTCGATTGAATTAGATCTGAAGTGAACTATTCCGTGAGTTTTTACTGCACGATTTCGGTAGGCTTGAAGGTTAAGGGCCGAGTGTTACAGGTACCAATCTGTAGACGAAACGTCAGAGCTATGTTGTCCGACATGATGTCATTCTTCTTAAAACTTGTGTTTATTTCAATCAGATTTCAGATAGGTATCTGTCTTTAGTTGTAGATTTGAAGCAACTGTTACAGTCTTCGGCATTCAATATGGCCAGATTTTAAGTAGTGGGGGTAAGTTCCTATCGCATTTCCATGGAAAAAGCTGTGCGGGAAACCTTGCCAAGTTAAAAGTCAGGGACTGCAAAATAATTTATTATTTCGGTATGACAGATCTTTTTGCCACAGTTTAGGTACCTACTATGATTTTCCGGGTAGGTACAGTCGACCAAGAAATTGGTCTACTCCCTCAAGATCGATATTCATTTGAACCTCATGAAACAACAAGGTCGATTTCCCCTCGCCATAATATTATGACAGTGACAATGGCAAATATGTATGACAATGTCAACCTTGTGATAATTTTGATCTCACAGAAACTTTTGTCAAAAGTGGTAGACCACTTTCTTGGTCGACCGTACTGCGTAATTTTGGAGATCGTCAAATGTTAAACCTGAGCATCCCTATATTACAGAACAAATAGAAGAAGCCCTTTGGTTTGACCAAATTACCTAGTTTCTCCCGATGCAGCATCTTCAACAGAATTGTTAAGTAACGTGAATGCTATATCGAGCAGATTCAAACGTTTAAAGTATTCAGTAAAGCTATGAGTGATGCGTTAATTAATTGGAATAGCTTTAAATTGAGACATTAATCCATATCGTGGTAATAACTCATGGGATGGTTAGTGCGGTTTTAAATTCATGTGGTTTTGAGATTCTTAAACCAATGAGATCGACGAGACGAGTAGAAACAGGAATACTACCAGGAACCTACTCTGAAATAATGATTTATGTGTTGCCATGTGGTGTCGGGTTTCCCCATTTCTTCCGAGAATGTCGGAAAATAGGTTAAAGTAGGTTTACAAATTTTAGGCGGCAGGCTAGGAAACCTGTCCCTTAATTAAAATCCTAAAACGTATGATAGAAGTGGCTACGAAAACTCAAATAGTCATGGTTTTGACTGCAGCAGATCATGTGGTCTATTTACATTTTGGAATACAGGAGTAATGAATGTATGTTACCACAGAGTTCATGTCTAACCTAGCCGGCTTAGTACATCAAAGCGCGACTAGAGATACGTGTGAGATGGACTATACCTGTCACTGTCTAATTAGAGCCGTCAGAAAATGACGGGTAGACTATCCCGCGCGTGAGGCGACTAGAGCGTGTTGCCGTGCTAAAGCTTGGTTGGCGCAAGTTTAATGCTTTGCAATATAATGTCACCCTGTTTTATTAATTGTTTACAGAATCGATTGCTTGGGTATTTTGTGGTGGGCTCGGCAAGGTCGATGCTCTGAAATGGGTAGCTATTGGGGTTAGTTTAACAGCACGCTTGGTATTTTCATGGCTCATGGACAGCTATAGCTAATTTCCCAGTTGCAATAAAATTGGTAATAAGTGTTTTGGACCATTGCTTTAGATCTCAGCAATCAGACTGTGGCAGGATTCCTAGATGTGTCACAGTTTATAGTTATCTTATGCGCAATGATCGTAAAATTTTCAGTGTTATTGCGTTATTACATGCTCCATTTTAACTGAGATAGCGAATTAGGCAATGTCATCAAGATTGTCTTTCCAGAAAATATTTAAAAAATATCCTTTTTAGCACAGTTACTCAAAAAGTGGTGTTTTTCGTGGCTACAAATCATGCGCGAAGTTAATTTTTTCGCACTATTGCTTTTACTTTTCCAATTGTTTTAATTTACATTTTTGTATTTAAATCGATGCGCGATCTTACCCCCACCACTTAAAAATCTGACCAAGTTTACTGCCGATCATTATAGTCGATATTATACATTACCATAGGTGTTTTTCGCCCTCGAAAAACGTATATCGACCAGATCGGCGATGTACTAAACAAAGCCCAAATAAGGAGTACCCGAAACCGTCGAGCGTGTATGACAAGAGTGATGAATGTGAGTGAAGCGAGAGAAGTATGTCAGAATAGATGCGAATGGCGCTCTGTTGTCTCTGCCTACCCCGCAGGGAATAAGGCGTGACGGTTATGTATGTATGTATGTATGTATTTCTAATATCCTAGAGTAAATCATGACTGTGTCATTCCTTGGAACACAACAAAAAACTATGTTTTTATTCTGAGCCTGTATTTTTTAACCCAACCAAACTGTTAAAACCAGCACCATTATCACACTTCTAGAACTCTTTCAGTTTTCATACCACTTGAATCAATACTCATGACTTGCTATGGAACCTTTTCACAATTATTTGCACAGTTACAAGTCATTACCAAAGGCAGTTAAATTAATTGTTAAGAGTAATGCCTGATAAGTTTTGAACTACAGTTTAGTACAGTAGATTTTTTATCAATTATAATACATATAGATATTTCAAATATAATGCAGATTTTTTAAGATATATTGTATAAGTATTTGATTAATGAAAACAATTTTTTTTTATGAAATTAAGCCTCAATGAATTTAATTGCAAAAAACTGTTGGTTTTTCAATTAAAATAATAACTGGGGAACTATCAGTTTAGTTTAGTTATAGTATAGATAGACTATAGTATCTTGAATGTGTCCAGACAACACGGGCGGCCTGCCAACCTAGGTCATTAGCCCATGGGTTTAGGTATTACATGACACGGTAAATGAGGTTTGAAAGATTTTGTTATAAAGTACAATTAATATACCTGTCTTTACTGTTTATTATTTGATAATTAGGTAGGTATAGTAAAAAAAAACTCAGTTGTTGGTACATTCATAGGAGAAAGCATTAAGTTAAAAATAAAGTAAGAAAAAAATTATAAGTGTTCTAGGATGCCTATTTATGGAGTTTCAATTTGGAATTTTAAATTTAATTTAAATTTCAGCATAATTAATTTTATTACTATTCAACTGTGATTTTTAGAAACTAAAGCACATTCAAAATATTTGGCCCATATGCATAGATTCAAATTATGAATTCAGAGAGAACCGAGTCTAAAGTAGTGACCTACTTTTATGTTCAGAAATAACCAAATGCATAATTCAAACGATGCACAGATTTTAATGGGGTGATTGTAAAAGATAGAAAATTTATAAGCCATAAAAAATGAGCTCTAGCTCGTAGACTAAATAAAAATAGAGAAGTCGAAATAACTATGATATTTCTAAGAAACTAGCACAGACATCGCTTGTCTCCGCTCACTGTTCCCGTGTTATTTTTAAATTTAGAACACTTCCCTAGGCAACTTCTGTGTGGCACATTAATCAGGTTATTTTTTTTAAACAGAAAGGCTTAAGCGTCTGGCTGTTTAACACAAAATCTGTACAGAATAATTTGAACAGAATCTGCCATCTGCAATCCAAAATTATCTCATCTGGTTGCGCCTAAAAATAGGTATCAGTATACCCTGGAAATGATAACGCGACGCGTGTCATAATCAATTAGGTGACTGCTGAGGCTGATCACGAGCAGCTGACGGCGTAATGTAAACAAATTTACGGAATCGCAGGTCACCGCTACACCTGTGCGAAGCAACAGGTGGAAATTATCGCACACGAACACCGGTTAGAGACCTCGCTGGGGCTCGAGAAATCCCACCGGCTCTCGGATCCCATCAAAAACCCACTTTCACGGCACTCCGCTGCATAAAATCTTGAAAACACCGTCACATTCCAAACAGAACACTTACACGTAAAGTTAACATAAAACGATAAATACCTTTTCCTTCGCCCGTCCGGCATGTTTTTGCACTGATTTCGCGATTAACGCACCTTTACTTTCAGCCATTTCAATCACTGTTTCATTACCGACCGTCTTTATTTCGATACACCATCAATCTGCAGCCAGATTTGGTTGCAGCTCTGTACTGTCACACGTCAAAATCCAAATGCGTGTTGCTCTGGGAATGGCACTCTGGCGGACTGAAAGCAATTCTAGTTTATTGTTACTTCGTCATTTAATAGATGGCTCTCGCCGACGAAGCTACTTCAATTTGTTTCAAACTTCAAGTTTAGTTTTTGAGTCGCCTTTAAAGTTTCTAGTATAATACAAAGATGGCGCTTTTCATAATATTTTGAAATATCTGGCCATGAAATAACGACTGAAATGAATACATAAAAAAAGTATAAAAAGGAAAATATAAACATCTTTTGAAATCTAACCACCAGTATTCATTTATTTTGAGTTAAAGTTGTTATGATGGCTAATATGATTTAGTCAGGACATTTATGTCAACCAAAACCGTTGTCCTTTTTTTTTTTTTTTT
>BHDV01065400.1:0-39690 GCA_005406045.1 Adoxophyes honmai
TTGCGTCCTTATCATTCTCAAAACTTATTGAACGCCCCTCGTATAATAAATCACTTGTATTCATGTAATTGCTTCGTTACGTAACCCAGGGGCGCTGGACGGCAACGCTAAAGAAGATAACACATTCACAGCGCCAAAGCCTGCTACCAGAGACTATGTCATGCCTCACACGGCCAGCACACTAAACCGACATAATTCATACAAAGAGACTAAATCTACCACCGATTTATGTAAGTTTTACATAATTTTATAGTGTATATAATGTATATTCTGAAACTTAGGTATGTGATGAGGAGCATTTTTTTCTTAGCCACAGGAAACAATCTACGGCAAAGCAGTAGCGAAATGTCGTTGGGACCGCCGTCTTTAGGCCCTAGATCACTTTCGTTTACCAGGACATCATCCGAAAATTCGAGGTAAAGTAGCCAATTTTCATGCGAGTTCAGTTACTTTTACATGTTTTGCATGTTATTTTTACGATGTTTATACATCGTTCACGCAAAAATTGAAATTAAGCTAGCCAAAATCGTAATATTTTTCTAATTATAATATTTGCAGGAGGCGAATAGAGAGTGTCAGACGAGAGAGCGTGGTGTCGCGAGCGGTCGAAGCGTCGACGGAGCCGGAGCCGGAATTTGTGCCCTTTGCCTCGGACCGGTCTGTCGGACTGGATCTTGACGAGTTCTTACCTGTACGTTCACAAAAAACACTTTTTTAAATATTTAATACGTGGCACTGGATTTTTGAATTTATGTGCTCTGCCTACCCCTTTTGGGAATACAGGCGTGAGGATATGTATGTATGTATGTATGTATGTAATACTAGGGATATTTTTGTTATCTGATATAGGTAACGCTTCTAAGTAGATGTCTGATAGAAACGCATTTTTACAAGCTTATATTTAGCTTCATCTCTCCCATTGTCTGTAATCAAATGTTGCAAGTTAAATTTGTTCCACTTCCCGATTTCCGATTGAATTGAAATTTTCTAGGATAATATTACACTTTTAACGGTCAAATCCTCGCACATTTTTAAGTATACCTACCCGAGGCGTCACCGCAAATGGTGAAACCGTTTCTTTTGAGAACATAAGACATACATACATATTCTCACGCCTGTTTTCCCAAGAGGGGTAAGCAGAGCACATGAATTCAAAAATCCAATGCCACGTTTAGCAATTTCAAGGAATCCAGATGGTTAAATGTGATAACGCAGTGACAGGTTGCTAGTCCATCGCCTACAACAACGAACAGAACATTAGAAGTATGCACATATAAAAAACATTAATAAGTGTTATTGCAATAGTGATTTCCAGTTTTACCTTTGAATTTCTGAGAATAATTCAAATTTTGTCCATTAAAAGTCTAATGTTATCCTGAATAGCAATGAAGTACAGTTGGCAAAAGTACAGTCGGCCTAAAAAACTTTTATCGAAAATTAAATTTATGTTACCATCTGGTTGCCCTAAAATCGCTAAACGTGGCACTGGATTTTTGAATTCATGAGCTCTGCCTACCCCTCTTGGGAGTATATGTTATGCGTGAGGATATGTTATGTATGTGTGTAAATTTATGTGAATGGATGTGTTGTGTTCTGGAAGTGTGAATGGATGTGTTGTGAGGGGAAGACCTAGACGGACGTTCCGTGACCAAATCGCGGACGTTTTAGAAACAGGTCAGGTCAAGAGTACCCGAAATCGACGAGCATGTATGAAAAGACTAATAAATGTGGATGAAGCAAAAGGGGTATGTCAGGATCGTAGCAAGTGGAACAAAGTGGTCTCTGCCTACCCCTGTGGGAAAGAGGCGTGACGGTATGTATGTATGTAAATTTATGTTGGTTATTTGGTTACATGTATCTGGTTATGTTTGGGCAGCGTGCACTGGCGGCCGGCGGGGCGCGGCGCGGCGCGCGCGGCGGCGGCGCGGAGCCCAGCGAGCAGGAGGTGCTCGGCGTCATGATGCGCGGACACGACTCCATGATGGCCGTGCTCGGCGCGCGGCAGAGGGCGCTGCAGGTACCGTCACTAACAACCAACTAGTATCCTACTAAGGCCGGCCACATGCATACGGAAAAAACCGGTTCGGAATCTCGATTCGGAATATCGAACGCAGTCAATCCATATAAATCTATGGACCAGCCACATAGAGATGGGTTATACTAGGTAAGTTTAATATCAGGTACACCTGTTCCTAATCCACAAAAATACCTAATCCACTCAGTACAGAGTATTGAGCCTATACGATAACTTAACCAGTGCTGCGTACAGTACTGCACCTAATCCACATAGTACAGAGCATTGAGCGTATGATACGATGCAGTACCACGGCGTACTACACTGTGTCAGTGCCACCATACCATTCTAAGTAAACTTGTTTAATTAATTGTAATCTTCCTTTCATACTTTTACAAGCTTAGGACTGACAGCTTAAAATTGAGCCAAGCAAGCAGGCGTATTTAATTTAAAGGCGGCTAGTCGGTAGTAGTGAGAACTTGGATTAGGTGGATTAGGTATTGCGTCCTTTGGATTAAGTGCGGTCTAATCTCGGAAAATACCTAGTATTTTTATCTGATCTAATATTTTCGCCTCACCTCTACAGCCACATACCTATAGACGGAAGTTTTAAACGTTCGAAATTCCGAACGGAAAACTACCGTTTGTGTATGGCTCATCCATAGATGTGTATGGATCTAATGCGTTCGGATATTCCGAGTCAGGATTCCGAAACGGAGTTCCGTATGTATGTGGCCGGCCTAATTTATAAATGTGAAAGTTTGTGAGTATGGATGTTTGGATGTTTGTTACTCTTTCACGCAAAAACTACTGAATAGATTGTAATGAAAGTTTACAATAATGTAGCTTATACATCAGAATAACACAGGCTACAATTTATAAAGATACTGTGTGAATCGTTGAATACAGATTATAGGAGCATACTGCAGTAGCTACCTATATGTATAGGCCTATGATTAACACGTTCGCGTCCAGCAGCGTTTCACTGAGCCCTTAAGCTATGCCGGGTGAAATTATCGTGGTCAGGAGTACGAATAACATGGTCACAGATATGTGTCACTGGCATAGAAGTAAGATTTTTTTTATCACAGACGTGTCACCGGACGCGAACGTGTTAAGAGGTCGTTACACTTGTTAGTGGAACCCAACAATGGTATCGCCCCTTAAGCGTTCCACATAAGCCCTGTGGTCGTTGCGAGCGAATCGTTCGATGTCATAGATGACGTCACTGCTCGCGACCACACCATACTGGCATGTCATGGGTACTAGATCCTAGATTCAACTCCGCAGTCCGTCATATCAAGTTAAAATATTTTTTGTTACAGATATTCCATTCTGTTAGAATTAATAAGAATTTGAAGTTCGCCTTAGAGTCTGTAATAGCCCTGGAAGATACGTCGGTGATATTAGACATACTGAACGTTATGGCTCACAAACCGTAAGTCTAGTTCTTACCACTTTTTTTTTATGTTTCATAACAACAGATTAAACTTTTAATTGTAAATTTTCAGATCACTCTGGAATTTGGATATATGCCTGTTGATGCTACCTAAAATATATGAACTGCTGCAAAGTAAATACGAATCGTGAGTATTTTATTAATTATTATTATTTTAACTACATACCTCCTAGGTACTATGCGTTCATACGCGATAAGCAAATGGCCTACATTAAGAAACCTGTATCCTACAGTGTATTGTAATATTTACTTTATAAAATAGGTGATAGGGGTAAAAAAAAAACAAATATTCTAAAAATAGAACACGGGTGGGTGCACGGCAGACGCGCGTTTCTGGCGGTGCTCGCTGCGACCCTGATGCGCAATTGTTTATGACGTTCGCGTTTGCCACCGTTTTAGCCGTTTTATGGACGTCGTCCAAACGCTATCATTGAATATTTTTCAAAATTATTATATTAATGTAGATAATGTAGTCATGTATGCGACTTTACATAATGATGCATTGAAATACTCGTGATTATTAATGAAATTCGTCTTTAAAGACTCATTTTATAAACTACACTCGTAACATTAATGCCTTTTGTTATGAAACAGTCACATAACCAATGCTCAAGTCTGAAATTACAAAGTCTAAACTCGACTGCCCTTCCTTCGTAGCTACATGCAGTGCGGCTGCAACGCGCTACGACTGATCGTGCGGAACTTCTCATCGGTGGTCCGCGCCAACGTGTCGGCCCCGGTGCGGACGCTGGGCGTGGACATCCCGCGCGAGGAGCGCTACGCCAAGTGCGTGCAGATACACAGGCTCTTGCTCGACGTGAGAGCCTTCCTGCTCAAGAGACAAACCCTCCAGGGCCGCCTCGGCGCCGCCTTCCGCGATCTCCACACCCTCATGCAGCAGGGGCTCGACTGACAACCCTATTCCTCGCTGTTACCTAACCTATAAGTGGCCTTCTATTTCAGGAACAACGTTTAATAAAAACTGTTTGAAGCATACCTCGATGGTTTATTGATACGGATATAGATATCATAAGTGAGATAGATAGATCTTAGAACACTAACAGATAACAGATGAATGCGGTTTAGTATTTGTAGGATTTGCTGCGAACAGCTTTTGTTGTTATGTTTAAAATGGAATGTACAATCAAAAAAAATCTAAAATGAAATATCAATGCAAATTGTTGTAGTTATAGTAAGTAAACACTATTATTTTTGGTTTTTTAACCGACTTCAAAAAGGAGGAGGTTCTCAATTCGACCTAATTTTTTTTTTTTTGTGTGTATGTTACTCGATATCTCGAAAACCCGTGGACCGATTTTCAAAAAAATTTTTTTTAATCGAAAGGGTATAACTCGAAGTTGGTCCCATTGGCACGAAACCAGGATCTGATGATGGAATCTTGGAGAAATCGAGGGAACTCTTCAAATTTTATATGGAGATGTACGGCGTTTTCGGTAATTTGTTGATGAAGTCAAGATTTTACATTCAGTAAACAGAATACTTTTAAAATATTGCTAATTTGAAGTCGGTTTTTTTTTCTTTAAAATTATTAACACTGAAGTTTGAACATACATACTTAGTTTGTATGTGGATTAATTATACCTGCTCTGAAACTCCCTGCATTTGTCCCATTTGAGTTCATGATCGAATTTCAAAATAAATTTATTCTGGTTTACTTTTCGCCTTATTGACCCGTTTCCACTAAAGCATAAAAATTCTCTTCTTGTTATGACGATAAACCAGAGATATCTCATTTAGTAATGCTTGGTTGTAATTCCCCATTCCCAGATTTCTCATTCACATAAAATAAAATGCAGGTATTATTAGCTATGCAAAATCAAGGCAATACTTAAAATTTTATATATCCGTCCTTTTCTCTAATTTTACTGCTTTTGTATTGCGAGAATTAGATTAGATAAAACTGAAATGATACTTTTGGTTATTACTTTTAATTTTGTGTAGATGTTATATTGTAATGTATTGTATTATTAAAAGTGAAAATATGACATTAGTAGATGTTAAATTTCAATTCAAAATTGTAATTAATAGGATTAAAATGAGAGGTAGATATGCAATGCATGAAAAGTTCACTTCTTCTCATTTTAAAGTATTAAGTTCACTGTAAGTATTAAACACTTAGACTTAACATGAATCTATGAGTATGGAGTTAAATATTGAAATTGAAAGAATTAGTAATTTGTTTATGCACATATTATTTTGAATAACAAAAAAGTTCTCCAAATCTATGCCTCCAAATCATATTGTTGAAAATAAGATTTATAAAGATAGAGAAAATTTAGCCAGTAATTGAAATAGAAATATTTTTACTGAAAAAAAAAATGTAGAAAGGCACTTTATTAACTCATTCTAGATTTCTGCTAGTTGAAGCTTAAAACAGTTTTGGGAGGCTAAATTATATTGCGTTCAAGCGGTTACTGGCTTGCTACAATCACATATTTTATAATGTCAATTTGTCATTCTAACATTACTTAAAGATTTAGTGCATAATGTTTATTGGGAAAACTCGGAATGTGGCGACACTGAAAGTGTCAGTCAATTATTACTATTATTTGGTGCATTAAAAGTGACATTTCAATTCCATTATTTATTATTCAGTAGCAAATTAATGTCAAAAGGCTGACTGAGAGAAAATTATAATGAAATATGATGGAAAATCTTTGTGCACTACATCCATCCTTTGGTTTGTGTGAATGTGAGGTGGTTCTATAAGAATCTTTTGAGTTTATGAATTAGATTTGATTTTTAATTTAACTCTAACCACTATAGCCTAAATCATAAGCCATAGAGTATCCGGCTCAGTTCATCAGTTGTATCTTATCAATAATAGTCCAGTCATAATTGACATCCGAAATCGAAAATTTAACAATAATTCCAAAAGTTTTCAAACTTCGGTCTAGTGAATGGTACATTGAGACAACAATAAATCTCATTTTGCAACCTTGTCCGCAGTCCGGAACATTGTTAAAATTGCAATTTAATTAATTTTTGCTGTATGGTCGTGAAAAAAATTCCAAAAGCTCTGCAAAGTTGGAGTTGTGTTAAATATACTATTTTACATCACGTGTCAAATTTGCAACCAATTCAAGTGTACGGAACATTTTTTGTTATTAAAAATTAATGTTTTTCTTTATTAAATTGAAGGAAAACGTTCCAAAAGTTCTGCAAACTTGACACATACATCGGAAAAATATACCGAACGGTTGTATAAATTTGCAACCTTTTTGGTCGACCGGAACATGTTTATTTATAATTCGTTTTAAATTCGTGGTCATTTTTTGAGCAAGGCTGTCTCGGAAAAATTACAAAAGTTTTGAAACTTGGTTGCAAATTTCGAAAACATCTATTCTGATGCAATACTGGTATAATAAGGATATTGTAAAAAAAATTTTTGCAAATTTGTAAATGCATCAGAATAGATGTTTTCGAAGTTTGCAACCAAGTTTCAAAACTTTTGTAATTTTTCCGAGACAGCCTTGCTCAAAAAATGACCACGAATTTAAAACGAATTATAAATAAACATGTTCCGGTCGACCAAAAAGGTTGCAAATTTATACAACCGTTCGGTATATTTTTCCGATGTATGTGTCAAGTTTGCAGAACTTTTGGAACGTTTTCCTTCAATTTAATAAAGAAAAACATTAATTTTTAATAACAAAAAATGTTCCGTACACTTGAATTGGTTGCAAATTTGACACGTGATGTAAAATAGTATATTTAACACAACTCCAACTTTGCAGAACTTTTGGAATTTTTTTCATGACCATACAGCAAAAATTAATTAAATTGCAATTTTAACAATGTTCCGGACTGCGGACAAGGTTGCAAAATGAGATTTATTGTTGTCTCAATGTATCATTCACTAGACCGAAGTTTGAAAACTTTTGGAATTATAGTGAATTGATTGTCTTGACTGACTGGACTATAAGACAATATGTACCGTGTTAATCTTTTCTTCATTTGAGAGAACTTTACCATTTTGAAGATCTTTGCTAGCATTTGTGTAACCATGTCATTTTTACTTTGTATATAAGTATTTTAATAGGCCTTGAAGATAATCAAATGGACTGAATAATCATGTAAAAATTCATAACAAAATAGTATAAATTTATCAAGCTGAGTCTGCTGTAATAATAATAAAAACATCAATATTAATTTACCTTTTTATTTATTTCAACAATAGGGACATGATCAAAGTATTTTACAAGACATGAGAACAGTATGAGTAAATATAATTGAGTAATAGTTTTTGCATACAACTGAAAAAAGAAGGACAAAGTACAGTCCTTGGCAAGATTTTAACTAGTGGGGATAAGTTGAAAACATGTGCAAAGTTACCCTCACTACTTAAAATATTGCCTTAAATACTAGGGGATACTGAAAATTAAGTATACTATTTAGAATAAAATGTTCATCTAAATCACAACAAAGTGATTTTTTTTATTTCTGAAGTAAAATCCTGTTAGACCACTGGCCCATGTTGAAGAAAATATGGGTCATCTGAACCACCAGGTGACCTACATATGTAGAACGATATAAGAGCATAAAATAATAAGATTCAGCACTATGCTGTCACTTGTAAGCTGTCCAACTGAGTGCAGATGAGAATTCAAAAGTACAACCCTCGACTATTTCACCTTGTCACATGATTTTTGTACGGTGTTGCGGAATAATGGATTAGAACCGGTATTGAGATAGTATGAAACTGGTGCCTTATAAAGACCAAATTTACCCTGGGAATAGTCGGTAAATAAAAAGAAAATCCTGTGTGGCTCACCATTTTATTCAGTTGGACAGCTTACAAGTGACGGCATAGTGCTGAATCTTATTATTTTATGCTCTTTATTGTTCTAGATAGGTCACCTGGTGGTTCAGATGACCCATATTTTCTTCAACATGGGCCAGCGGTCTATATCATATCTATTGGAGTTCATTATACTATAAAGGTCAACAAAACACAAACAAATTTTGGTAGTGGGGGTAAGTTTGTGCCTTTTTTCAGGTAACCCCCACTACAAAAATTCTTGCTAAGTTATTTGCTGGGAACTATACATACTAGCTGAGAAACAGTTCCTTACAGAATGTCACTTGCATAAGAATAAGTGGTTAATCTAAGTAAGGGTTTTGAACGTCATTACAACAACATCATAACAGTTCCACAGTCTATACCATAATTGCATTTTAACACATTCACAACCAAGCCTAAAATCAAAACATCTGTGTGGAACCATGTAGTCTATAGCTAGTACAAAATGAACCCGGCTACCGGGTTCTCGGTATCTCGTTAATGTTTTGAAGAACCCAGGAACCGGGTCCTTGGTTCTGAATGTGTTAAAGATCTTTAGATACTATTGTAAGATTTATTTTATTTCTCAAATTTCCTCCTTTTTTTATGGGCAAGTTTATTTGGCATATCTTTCTTCCTTTTATGAAACTTTTCCATTTTCTTTGCTAAGAGCTCATCAGAAATATCTTTCTGCATCTCTCCATTATCAACGGGTTCTTCCTTGACTTCCCCTTGCATGAGACGTTCGATTTCGGGATTCATGCCTTTGAATGACAACCTACCTTCCAACAAATCCTCACAATATATGAAACTGGATTCAGATATAAAATTTCCCTGAGCGGCACGCATTTCGTCAGTGATAATATTGGCATATAAATTCGCATGGTCGTGGGTATTTTCTATTTCTTTTTCAATTCTTTCTTTAGTCTTCTTCATAAATTTCATATCTAACACCGATTTCGGTAGCTGTAATTTCGTTTTTGATCGGTCCATGTTGTCGAGGAGCTGATTGATGTGATAAAACTCGAAAACTTCAGAGTCCTTTCGAGCTTCCAATTTACTTCTGTTATTCCGGTAAATCACTTTTTAATCTACATCTACTAGTCGTTGGCTTCGAGAATTTACTAACATAACGGAACAACTTTAGTAACTTTACTATAAAAATGCAAAGCAATCCGAATCAAATCACAAATCACCACATGTTGTGATGACAAATGACAATGACAATAAATAATGATGGGACAAGTTTCTGTAAGATGGCAACCCCAAAGATCTTTGACCAAAGATCTTGAGTTGTAGTCACACTACATTTAAGTGCTTACGTTCTCTGTAAAATGTTTATTTTTCGGACTTCACCACCTCGCAACACTACTTTGATTTGACACTGACAGTGACAGATCGAGTTACGAAAACATTTATAAACATGCTTTTATAACCTCGGTAAAGTTTTGTTAAATTAAATAAAATGCAAGTATTGGAAATAGATAATGTTAAGATTTACAATCTTAGCGCCGGGAAATCCTTACCAGATGTGAGTGTTTGAATATTAATATTTTTCGTAACTTAAGAAATCCACCTCGATCATAATCGATCAATTTCATTTTCGTTTTAATTTCAGTGGTTAACTGAAAGGAAAAAGAGAACACTATTGAAGAAAAATGTAGACCTCAGAAGAAGAATCGAGCTCATTCAAGAGTTCGATATGCCTGGCGTTAGTACAAGTCTAAGGGCATCTAAAGACGGACAGTATATAATGGCCGCAGGCATCTATAAGCCAAGAATCAAATGTTTTGATGTTAACAATCTATCCCTAAAGTTCGAGCGCTGCCTTGACTCGGAAGTGGTAACGTTTGAAATATTGAGTGATGATTATACAAAAGTGAGTTAATATTAATTATATTTGCTTATTAACTTTACAAGTTTACACAATATGTAATATTAATGGACAAAATGTTAAATTAAACATTCAAAATAATAAGACTCTAAAATGTGTTACAGATTGTCTTTCTGCAATGCGATAGGTATGTGGAATTTCATGTGGGCCATGGTCGGCACTACAGGTTGCGAGTTCCAAAATTTGGCAGAGACATTGCATATCATAAACCTTCATGCGACCTCTTTGTTGTTGGAGCTTCAGCTGTAAGTCTGTACATAATTAATAAATTAGTTTAATAACTTGCAATTTTACTTTTACATTAATTAAAATTTAGTTTATTTTTACCTGTGTGGTGTCGGGTTTAGAATAGCACCTTCTCATTTCCTCTGTGGATGTTGTAAGAGGCAACTAAAGAAATAGGATAAGGTATATTTGTCACTACTGTACCTCTTAACTTTGTTACCTAAAAAATGCTAGAACTAGCTATGAAACATGAAATGGTCATTGCATTGACTGTGCATCTTTTTGTGTTCGGCCTATCCCATTTGGGTAAACAGGCATGATTGTATGTATGTATAATATGTTTGATTTAATTTACAATCAATAAAAATATGTTTATAGATGAATTAAAATATAAATAAGAATCCTCCAGGACTGTGTATTTTCATTGCTCTTTTTTTCATTTGTTTTATGATAATTTTTTATACTTTTTGTATGTTTATTTTTTGTTACACATAAGAAAGCTTAGTCTTGAAGGATTCTATTTTTTTTTAATTCAGCCACAAAAGAATAATTTTAGCTTAGTTTTGCTAATGATGTTTTACAATGCTTTTTTAGGACATTTACAGATTGAACTTAGAAGTTGGTCAGTTCATGGCCCCATATAGCACAAAGGCACATGAAATTAATTGCTGCTCAGTAAATGAAGAACATGGATTACTTGTTGTGGGAACAGAAAGTGGGCATGTGGAGGCATGGGACCCTCGGACTAAATCCAGACAAGGCATTTTGGATTGTGCACTGCATTGCACAGATTCTGAATACAGGTACAGTTGATATTGAAAAAAGTTTTAATTAAAAATCAACTGTAGAATAGTAAATGGATTTGCTATTTGAAAAATAACCAATCACCAACCAAAACTTTGTGTATGAGTAATATGAATTAAAAATAATTATATTTCATCTTCTTTTCAGAAATGATGGGTTGCCTGTAATAACTTCCATCAAATTTGATGGCCCTCTTCAAATGGGTGTTGGAACATCAACGGGCCATGTTCTTTTGTATGATATAAGGTCAAGCAAGCCCCTCTTAGTAAAGGATCACATGAATGGACTGCCCATTAAAAAACTAGAATTCCATAAAAGCATGGATTATGTTTACTCAATGGACTCTACAGTTGTAAAAATATGGGACAAAAATACTGTAAGTTGTTGTAATCATATTTAATATTATCTCTTGTCAGTTCTGGAAATATTTTTTTAATTTTCAATATTTTTTTTTTCAGGGTAAACAATACACAAGCATAGAATCTTCAGTAGAATTCAATGACCTCTGTGTCATACCCAATACAGGATTGAGTATGATGGCAGTAGAAGATCAGAAGATGCAAGTTTACTACATCCCTTCATTAGGTAAATCTGAAAACTGAATGTTTGACCTTATGGAGAGCCCCTTATTGGAATCATTATAATCTAGTAACAGTGTTTCTATAAAAAGGAAATGTATCATGCCATGTTAATATTAGCCTCTCAAATGATCTGTGTCTTAATTTGGATAGCTTTTTTGTGCTTCAATACTGCCCTAAATTAAACATAGGAATGTATATAGTTATTTTTGGTAAGGAATCAGCATAGTTAGGTATGTACTTGTTTAGGAAGTGTTCATTTTAAATAAGTTTGTCATGCTACATGGGTATCTAGGTATTCATGTATTGCATTGACAATATTTTTTTGCAACAGGTCCTGCACCAAGATGGTGTGCTTTCTTGGACAATCTGACAGAGGAATTGGAAAGCTCCGCAGCACAGACGGTGTATGATGATTACAAGTTTGTGACAAAGCAGGAACTGGAGTCTTTAGGATTGGATCACCTCCTTGGAACAAACCTCTTAAGGGCGTACATGCATGGGTTGGTATCAGACGGTTTTTTCTTTACCCGTTTTATTTCAATTTAGCAACATAAAAAGAGTACTTAAGTGCAACATTAAAGTAAAAATTTATCACTTATCCGTTAAAATATCTACTTATAAAATAAAATTCTGCCTTAAATTTCACCTATAAAATCTCTAATAATACATAGCTTGTTTATGAGAATAGAAATCTACATATTCTGGTTTATATTTCAGATACTTTGTTGATGTAAGGCTGTACAAGAGGGCCAAATCGATTGCAGATCCATTTGCCTTTGAAGAGTATAAGAGACGCAAAATTAGAGAAAAGATTGAACAAGAAAGACCTTCTAGAATCAAGGTTGAGGATAACTTGCCCAAAGTCAATAGGGAATTGGCGTCCCGCCTCATGGACGACGACGGCCGCAAGAAAAAGAATGCTGCCAATCTCCTTAAAGATGATCGTTTCAAGGTAATTAAAACTTCTATTTACATAAATGCAGAAACTCGAAAGACTAAATCGAGAAACTCCTCCTTAAGTTTGAAATACAAGCAGATGCTAGAAAACATAAACTGGCAATTTTCATAATATTTGCGTTATTCCAAAATGTAAACTTCACTAGATCACACTCTATGATTTATAGTAAATATAACCTAGTGAGACCCATAATTTATATCATCATCAAGAACACATGTTAGTATGGATTAGATACTATGCCTGTCTTTATACTTCCCTTTATAGTTCCCCATCTTACCATATCAATTCATGTTTAATTCCCATGTCAATTTAGTGGCAAAAAATTTACATGTTATCCATTCCAGAATTTTGATATTGTTTTGGCTGCTCCTTTACATGTAAATCATATTTAATTTACTTATTATTTTTACGTTTTTAGGCTATGTTTGAGAATCCAGACTTTGAAGTGGACAAATCAGCAGAAGAGTTCAGATTATTGAATCCAGTACTTTCAAGACTAGAAAAGGACAAATCAAAATCAAGAAAAATGGAAGTCGAAACAATACAGGTCAGTACTAACTATGTAGTAGTAATATTGTCATATCATATAGCCTAGCGGTTTGGCCTTCTCTTGCATGGGTTTGAGCCCCATGCTCGCCATCCCTCTGAAATTTTGGGACTTGAGGTGCGAAATCTTTACCACGAGCTGTTCGGTGAAGGAAAACGTGAAGAATATATTGAATAGGTGAAAATTTTAGGTACTTAAAAAAAGGTAAACAAACAAAGACAACCCGACAAAGTCAAAAATCACGTAAGGTATGTGTTGCTACATTAATTATTTATATTTGATATTTTAGTCGCATTACAAGGTGAGTGTAATGCGACTAAAATATAAAGTGTCGTATTTAATGTAACACATACCTTACGTGATTTATAATTTTGTCGGGTTTGGTTATCTCTTTTTAAGTACCTAAAGTCTCAACCATACACACAGCGACAAAGTAATTCAATAATGTGTGCGAAGTTCTCAATACGTACTGGGTGGGCGTGGGAACTATAGCCCAAGCCCTCTCATACTAAGAGGAGGCCTGTGCCCAGCAGTGGGACGTAATCAGGCTGGAATATTATTTACTATGTTATTTTGCCAGAATGTTGTATTCAATAAATGCTTTTTTTTTAGGAGGAAGAGCCTGATAAAGATTCTGATATGGAGCTGTACCAATCTAGTGAAGAAAGTTCTGACGACGATCGCACGTGGGTGAAAGAGGTGAAGAAACAACACAAAATAATAAGGAAAAAGCAACAAGATGAAGAAGAACCTGAACAACATGAGAAGGTATACGAGTTCAGCCAAATGCCGAGAGGAAACATCAAATCCATCACAAGAGTGAACAAGGCCAGCTTAGGCGACCGGTTAGCTAAGGAAACGTTCACCGTGGTCACGGGAACGGGTGGTAACAAAGAAATGAAATTCGCTATGAGAGGTAAAAAATCGGAATCTGAAGCTCAGAAGAAAATGAAGAAACATTATCAAGAGAGAAAACAAATTGTCAGAAGAACAGGATTCTTAACAAAAAAGAAGCTTCCTAAAATGTAATCTTAACAGTAATCGTTGTATGTATTAAAAATAAGAATATTAAAATCTGGCTTTTATTTTCTGATGGAATATTGTAACACTAGCACTAATCATGCTTCGTCGTAGACACGCAGAAAACATGTATGTCAATTATTGTATTGTCTACAGTCCTGACAATAATATCCTTTAAATGAATCACATCACGTCACAAAAATATAAAACAACAGAATGCATTCTTTATCGTATTATTACAGGGTTATCAAAGTTCGCATGATGTACTCAACCTTTGGTTTAACTTTGTTTTATATTTACATCATTAATGTCTCATTCATATTTTTTTGTTTAAATTTAAAGAAGAGGATGAAAAATACAAGTTGTAGTAAAGTAAAGTAGCCCTGCGTAGTCAAAAATTAAAGAAATGGGACATCCCATTAAAAAGTATAAATTACTAATAGGTACCAATTTTATTTTTAGATTCACATACGAAGATTTGTTACTGCCAAGTGCTTACATTCCTACTTTGGAGGTAACAGGTGGGAATACTTAACCCAAAAAATATTTGAAATGATACCACCAATCTGACACCACCAACTGTAGTTATAATTGAGGTGCGAGGTTTACCATCCCTGCATTTGCTCGAGGTATTTTTGTTAGCTATCAATAATTAATAATAAATGTTCATTAACGATACATTTGTTTTGTTCATGGCGAAGCAAATTGCATCCTTTTTTAATATTTGCAATTTTCATGTAAGAAAGAGAAAATGCTACCTTAGTTATGAATACTGACAGTTTTATGTGAATTAATTATTTGCCGATATCTATATGAAGACTTAACGTGAACATTAATTTTAATAAATATGAATAACAACAATGGATCTTATGGAAGTGGTGAGTTACAGTGGTCAATGCAATGTCCAACGTTAATTTATTGGTAGTACCTTCATTTCGTGTAGGTATGTATAAAATAAAATCTCAAATCTCGCGTCATTCTTATACGAATGAGTGCCTACCCTATAATTGTATTTTTATCTTTTTGCATAATGTGCACAATGGTAATTAAAATGTAGATATGGGCAATAAACTGGATTGTAATGTGAAAATTTCACACGATTACGTAGCGAGTGATCTCCTGGACAGCCATGTGCTGGGACACGACAAGCTGGAGGGGCCAGCGATGGAGAGATCCGTGAGGTCCAGTCTGGACGCCAACAGCGTCGATGTGAGTACATTACACCTTTGTACTGGTTCCATTCCTTCCTTGACTCAATTAATTCGATATCTTCGGTCAAGTGCCCGCAGCGCACGTAGCGGGGCGTTGCCAGCCAGTCGCGAGCCGATCTTTATGGATGGCATCATTATGTTTCAGATCGGAGAAATAACCGAATCTCCGGATACAGAATACATGAGTACTTCTGCAATTTTACACTACTGTAAATCTAAGGTGCGTGCATAATTAGCTTTTGTATATTATTGATAATGATAACTAAGTTTGTGAACGTATGTACACAAATTTCAATATTTGGTTGTATCCACCTATCCAGCTACCTACTATATCTAATTCGTCATGCTTTGTTAAAGTCAATAACCCGATCCCATGTCATGACTAGTAGGCATATAAAAATATCAACAAACTAATGACAGCTTTGCGTTTTCAGATATTACTACCTTACCTCAAGTTATTAACGATAATGGGATTGCGTCCAGTCGTGGACGTGTCGAATTCCTCCAGATTTGCGGTGTGCGTCTCGCACTTCCATTCTGCTCAAGTGGCAGTCTTCATGTTTTTAGGGTACATACTACAGTACATGGCGTGTTTTAGGTAAACGTTCACCGTTTTATATTTACATACAGTTTGTAAACTAGTTTTCGGCTGTTGCCGTAATGGCTTTTGACCTAAAATCATCCTAAAATCGTGCTAAACGTATCATGTGCTTTGTCTACCCTATGTACGTGTATCTTTCAATCGTTACTTTATCTTCATCATATGGCTGTTCATACATTTTTCATCTTCACAATGTTCATTGAGACAGAGTGCTAACCAGCTTAGCTCCTCTAAAGCCGATTGGCCGTGCCTCGTTAAGACTCATTCAGTTTTTTTACTTTTTCTACCCATTTAAATTTTGTCATCTGCTGTTCTGTGTTATTTGTGTGGATACTAGATATAAGGATAGTTACTTACTGATTTTGCTACCGAACCAATCGATTTATTTACGATCCACCCTAACATAGAACGTTGTCATAATAAAATTAATAGTGATTTCCTTCATAGGTTCAATGTTGGTACAGGAATCAATTGGTTAGACTAACATTGTGTTTGTTTTATTTCAGACGAGACCGGGGTTTCTGCTACAAGTTAGTCCCGCTAGCTTTGGAATCCTCTTTAGAATACGAAACGTACAAACAAGTATGCTACGGAAACGTAACTCTGACGTACGTTGCTCCCAGTATTCTGCACTTTCTGGGTTTCCTCTACGCGTTATATTTGTTTAGAATATCAGATAATGAGCAGCTACAGAATTTAATGGAAAGGGTAAGAGTTAATTTTCTATTTTAATAAAGTTCCAGTCACACTAATATTATAAAGGCGGAAGTTTGTGTGTGTGTGTGTGTATGTGTGTATGTTTGTTACTTCATTAACGCGCAAAAGCTGAACGAATTTTGATAAAATTTGGCATGTAGGAAGCTGACACACACTGAGAAATTTTAATAATTAATGTATCTTTTTATTTTTTCAAGGTATTTCTCCTTTCGTCGTACGCGCCTCAGGGCATGCCGTCCGCGAACCCAAAGCGTCTGCTACGCTTGCTGTGGTTCTTCATCATTCTGAGCGTGCTCTGGATGGGCTTGTCTCTTTGCTCGGTCAATCTGATGATGGCAGAAGGCACTATTATGTTCCGCTGGCTGGAAACGAGGTAATTTTATTTACTAAATAATTTTAATTAAGAAGGGATCGTTAGGTATAATCAGCAGCAAAGATATCGACATGGTCAAAGAGCCAAAAATATGTACCTACACACGACCTTAATTTTGGGAAAATAAGAGCGTGTCGTTATCTATATTTCAGACTGTAGATATGTACTTTCTAAGCTAACAGGGCTGCTTTCATTGCTATAGCAGCGTTGAAGTGTTAAAGAAGATGTCATACAAGTAGGTAGTAGGTAAGTAGTAGGTGAATTAGTTGGCATAGAAAATATGTACTTGGAAGATTTACCAGTTTGCCCTGATAAGTATAAACTTGCTACAACGTTTATCGTTGGAGAATTACACCTGAGTCGTCGAGTCTACTGGCTAGAGACACTTCCTTTTGATAGTAAGTACAGCTCGGTTTACAAGAGCTGGCACGAATGGATT
Source organism: Adoxophyes honmai (assembly GCA_005406045.1). NCBI lineage: Eukaryota > Metazoa > Arthropoda > Insecta > Lepidoptera > Tortricidae > Adoxophyes > Adoxophyes honmai. Next base: position 17,648 of record BHDV01065400.1, read on the forward strand.
GAACGAAAGTAAAGTCACTTGTCTCTATGAGTGACAGTGACTGCAGCATAGGTAGCTGGAAACTGCAACCGATACCAAAGACACTTTGAAATAAGACGGAATCCACACCTGGATGTAACGCACCTTGTTTATGTTTTTCCCGCAGTTCCCCGCAGACGACATTAATCCTTAAGATTATGCTGGTATTGTGCACGCTGATCCACGACATGGTGCAAGCCACCATCATCACCAGCTACTGCCTGCAGGCGCAGTTGCTCCAAGCGCACCTCATGTATCTCAAGGAGCGTTTACTGAATCGCTCCGTCACGCCGCTCAATTGGATGCGGGTAACTGCTACAGTTTTGTTCACCACTGCTCTAAAGGCTAGCTCGGACTTAGCTAGTATTTTAGTCGAGTAGCGAGTAATTTAGTTACTGATTGAGTTTAAACAATTAAACTCGACTAAATTGTTATTCTTCAGACTCGTTTAGTTACTAAAATACTCGCAAGTCGGCTAAAATACTAGCCTAGTCCGAACTAGCCTTAGGAAAGAGCGTAACGTTTTCAGATTCAATAGTCATTTTTAATTTAATTAATGAACGGCTTATTTTGATTGGTTATTGGGGTATCAATAGTTTGTCGTGATTAGTTGTTTTGTTCTTTGGAGCAAACATCATTCATCATGATCTGTGGTTTTTCAGCTAGCTGATGAACTAAACTTTTTAGAACATTTACCTGCACATAAATTTAAAGCATAAGGTGTTCGATTACGCCATTTATTTTGATGAAATGTTAACGAATCAACTCCAAATTATGAACGTTTGAAATTATATTGCAGGAGATATCAGAGTTCCAGAAACTTCTTAAATATTTGAACGACGACTTGGCGCCCGCAGTGTGTCTGTTCACGGTCGTGAACCTGTCCTGGGTCGCGTCAGGGGCGATGTGGATGTACAGCATGGACAAAGTGGACACGCAGACCGAGCCGATAGCAGGGATTAGCATGCTTAATTTGCTGCTATGGATATCGGCTGCCGTCGTGCCGTTTATACAGGTAATAAAATAAAGCTATTTTGATATTGTGTATATGTCACTATTCATTTTCGATATACAGCTTGCTAAGGGTCTCCACACATTTAGTCGACGCCGTTTCGGCAAAACGCGGGTAGAAAAAGCTTTATGTCAACGCAATGAGGGCGAACAAGACGTCAATTGGCTCGGCGCGCTCGGCCGAGAATAGCTGAGCCAATTGACGTCTCGTTATACCTTATTGCGTTGACATAAAGCTATTTGTACCCGCGTTTTGCCGAAAAGGCGTCGACTGGTTTGGTGAGACCTTAAGTCGATTAGATTTTTGGCTTACCAAGCGAGGATAGGGGTTCAAATCTTCGACAGAAAAAAGAAATCACCTTTTTTTTATTTACCACGAGCTACATCGATGATGGAAACCTAATATGGACTGGTCCTGCATTAAAATTATAACTTGAACTATCTGATACTGAGATATAGAAGTAGATTTCACATCAAAAGCTATAGGATCGATCATAAATTAAATAATATACGAGTGTGACAATCTAGTAACTAAATTGCCAGCAAGCATATTTGTGCTTTACCTCGCATTATGACGCATTAAAATACTCGATGAAAAAGTTTCCTATAGTACACAGCGTTTTAATTACAGGCGGCAAGGCTATCGAAGGTTTGTCGTCGAACACAGTTCGTGGGCCACGAGCTGTGCGTCCGCCCGTTCCTGCACCAAGACACTTCGCACGAAGACATCACCGCAGTCCTCCTTTACGCGTCTACCCTCAAACTGCGCGCTAAATTGTTCAACTACCCCATCGCTGGCCGCTATTTGTGGCTCGTACTGACCGTCACACTCGTTGCCCTGTTTTCCCTAGGAATGTGTCATTATATATAATTTTTGAAAATTTAATGAAATGCATTACGGATTATAAATAAATTTATTTACAATACATCAACAATTTATATTTGGCACATACACTGTAGACCAACGTTCACGCTTTGAACCGATCGAAGATGCCAGCAACAAGAATGTCGATTTTCTGAATAAAGTACAAACAAATTTTAAATTAAAATTAATATCTATTATAATTAATATTTATTTCAATTTGAAATTAGTGTTGTAGGGTGACGGCACCAGTTATGGACGGTTTAAGTTGACAAGCACCAGTGATGGACACTTCATTCATAATTTAAAGACCATAGAGTTGTGAATTGATTGTTGTAAAACAAATGACTTTTCCTTAGTGGGTAGTAAATAAGAGCCATTGTCCATTACTGGTTCTATGTCCATTACTGGTGCGGTCACCCTAGGCCGTTTACTTTTTGTTGATGTAAAATAAGCATATTTTAAATGTGTGTGTGAGTTTCAAGAATTCGCAACAATTCGCATATACCTAAACAAATATACCTGTACAGAAAGACGCGTGTCGTCATCGATTGGTTCAAAGCTCCCAACGAATTGAAACATCGAATTAAAACTACTTACATACATTAAAAAACAGAAAATATTTCTACAAAATATACTACATTTTAAGTAGACTACGTTATTTTTAACGACATAAAACAACGAAAGTACAACAATCTCAAATTGTAAATTATTAACGTCTAGTGGTTTAAATAAGTGTCAGTTTTTTGCTATGGCAATCATTATAAATTAGTGGCCGGCTGTCGTCCGCGCACAATATTTTTTCAGATTCGTAGCATACCTGTAACCCACAACCAAAAACACCTACATATAAGAATAATTACCTATAAGAATAATTACTTGCCTAAGTATACATTGATTCACAAAATTATTTAATAAGTGAATGACTATAACAACCATATTGTCGCAAATACGCTCAAATATGCTTTTTTTGATAAATGATATCTCTGGAACAAATAAAATGAATCAATTTATAATTTTTCTGATTTTTTTTTTCACAAAACACGAAAGCTCAGACCAGACCCATGTTTAAAATCGTTTTTCATATAAAAGTAACGTAAAGAGAATTTTTTTATCTACACACATCATAATTCCTCTTAAATGCGTTCAAAAACCGTAGACAATGACTAGCAATTGCAATAAGTTATATTGTTATGAAAATGTTTTCGGCTATGGTTGTAAAGGAATATTATCACTATGACATCGAAATTTGTAAATTTGAAATCGTCTAAAATGCATCGAAAATCTAATTTCAGTAGAAATGAAACGTCAACCTGCAGAGATCTGACATGTTTATCTATCGTTTAAAAAAATAAAGTTTTGATTGTGACTATTGAATTGCATAAAATACTATTTATATAAAACAACTAAGAGTGTACATACGGCGTCAGTCGGCGTCGAGTAGCGCGTGTCGCGCCAGCTGCGCGCCCCACCACGAGTGCACGTCGCTGAGCGCGGGCTGCTGTGCGCCGCCGCCCGCCGCGCCGCTGTTGTGCTCACGTTAGTCGGCGTCGAGTAGCGCGTGTCGCGCCAGCTGCGCGCCCCACCACGAGTGCACGTCGCTGAGCGCGGGCTGCTGTGCGCCGCCGCCCGCCGCGCCGCTGTTGTGCTGCGCGCGCGGATTGCTCTTCAGGACCGCTGCAACACGACCGTGATATAAATAGAGGTTTAGGTGTAGCGTCTTTCGGGCATACGGACAGAATGTTTTCACATCGCCCCTAAATACTCGACATGTACGTCTAATGTGTTCAAAACGATCATGCAGTCGATAACGATTTAGTTTCCAATTTAACTTAGTAATTTAAATTAGTTGTGCAAACGGTCCGCTGGCGGCGCTGTCTCGGTTTCCATACAATTTTGCGATAACTTGCAAACGAAATCGTTATCTACTGCGTGATCGTTTTGAACAGACTAGACGTAGGTACTGTATCTATTGCGAAGATTTTGTCACTATATGACATGTTAGTATCTCAAAAACGGTGGCTCTTGGAAAAAAAAGTATTGATGCATTTTAAATCATATTTTAAACAATCCTACTGATTTCCTGCTAGGTGGGAATTTATGTAGCTTCGAATGTCTTCATTGCCCGGACTATATCTTACTAGCCGGTCTTACCTAAGTTATCCCGTCTGACGTTCAGGGGACCATGGGAGGGTCTTTATTTTGTTAGGAATACTTACGCGAAGACTTTTTGCTCAGTGCAGGATGTGGATCGCTCAGGGTTGGTTGTAGGTATTTTTTAACAGGACTCTCTGGCCTAAAACACAAGAAACAAGTGCGTAAATAGGTCTGCACTACTTTATTTACAAATGATATTTAGATGGGTAATAATTTACCTTGGCAATATGGCAATGGAAGGGAGGCCGGGTCTTTTAAATGGCTGTTTTGTGGACGATCTTTTTGGTTGCGAGTCAAAGGACGAGCTAATATCTAAAAAGAAAAGATTAGATTAATGAATTGACACATCACGAGTAAGTAATTACAGGATTATAATTGTATTTCGACATATTACTAAACACAATAAAAAATGAGAAAGTCATAAAAGAAACAGGTACAAACCGACCATAAAGAGTAGAAAACGGACAAAAAAGGCACAAAACTTTGTTACGTACTAAATTAATTCTAAAATTAATTCTACATACTTTACGAAGAAAGTGCCGCCCCTATTTAATTTTTACTTTTTCTGGTCGATTTGTATCTATGCTAGATTTTTCTAGGCTAGCTAATTTCCTTAAATCGATAAAAAAATTAAGCCAAAGATTTCATACTTGACATAACAGGTTGTGAAGTAGACTCCGTAATTTCCGTTCGCCCCGCATTGGCAGCAGCCTGCTGCAATCAACAATGAACCGTTATAGTTAAAAAATATCTAACATACTTAAAAAAGGTGAAATGTATGTATGTATGTGAACGATAAAAGTCACCTGTGCCTCGGCTTCTAGTCGTTCTTTCTCCAATTTTTCCGTCATATCCACTATCTGCTCATTAGTCTTCCTCAGCCCTGCTATTAAACTGGTTTGCTGCTTCTGTAAGTTAAATAACTTTGTTGGGTGGATTTCCATCATTATGTCAAATCTCCATCTTTAAGAGCTCATTGGATATCTTTCTGATAATGGTTATATGAAGACATTTTGATTTGTTGATTACCAGTTCATCTGAGTATTTTGTCATCTGTATTTAGATGTATATCTAACATTAGAACAGTTACTACTTACGCTGCTGTTAGCGCGTATCCTCTTTAGACATCCCTCGAGCCACGTGCGTATGGTTTGCTTAGCGACTTCTTCCTCTATGAGGAACTCGAACTCTTCCCTCGCCAGCAGTTCTTCCATTTGCAAGGATTTGCGAATATCGACTGTGCGATAAGACAGCATGCTGGAAAATTATCGTAAAATTACATCATAATTATTACAGTATCACTTCTTGTGTTTAGCCCACTAATTACAAATTTTTGCTCCACCTGAATACGAATGCATCCAGCCTGAATTATGAAAAACTAACTAATGCCTGCAGCGTGCTCCTTTGTTTTTACAACAAAAAAGACTAGCATTCACGATAGACTGGTAGATATTACCCCCCCATTTCATTCATTCATGCCAGTTTTGGTGAATTGATCTATATACCTAATTAGTTTCAAACAAATACTGACTTGATAACGTCATGAAAGGTGACGTCTTCTCCATTATGAAGACGTTCTAGCTCGTAGCACATGTACTTAAACAGTAGTCGCTCTTTATGGGTGTCGCATTCAAGCCGACCTTTAAGTAGCCTCAGGATGAATTTCACCTGGAATAACATTTTATTATAATGCTTATCGCTATTTTTATCTTCTGAATCTATGTGATTGTTGCAATAATAACCATCAAGTTTCAAAGTAAGGTATGGTCTTGCTACAAAAGTGTTCACAAACCTTCCTCACTGGTATAACACCTTTTTGATGGACGTCAACGATGTTCCACGTGTTCTGAAAGTTCCTTATATCGGCATACGACAGTAAGGCGTCTTCTTCGTTGGAGTAAAATAATGAAAAATTCTCCATGATAATAGCTGTAGCAAAGACAATATTTCTGTGATAAGTATACCTACTGATATACACATTTACGTTACACTAACTAATAGTACGATCAGATTGTAACGTACCCACTAGCAAGTTCAGTACGATATAAGTGATGATGACGTAGAAAGTGCAGAAGTAAGCGAGTGAAGCCGTGAAGTTGCCACAGTCCGTCTCCCAGTAGTTGTCGGCGGGCGTGCAGTAAGGGGGCGCCACCATGCAGTCGTGCATTATCTTGTTCCAGTCCTCGCCGGTCACTATACGGAACAACATCGCCACGCTGTGGATCGGGGAGTTGAAGTTGGCCCGTCTGTAACCAATGAATTAATGTATGAACTTTTTCATAGTATTTTTAACCCCGATGCAAAAAGTGGAGTATTGTAAATTTGATTTCAATGTTTTCTTGTATGTTCTATGGCATTCATTAATTCGAAAGCCAGTTTCTTAGCGGTGGTTCTTAGATAGGTTTTGACAAAATCTGTATTGGAAATTTTAAGATAAGTATTTAAGTTTTATTACACCACAGCATTGTGGTTTTGTGTTGTGCTTTTCTACAGTGCGTTTGGAAGTTTGTAGGATTTCGTACCTAATTAATACCAGCAGGGCCATAATACTGATACTCAATTGTTTTTTTTCCTGTCCGATTGGCCATACCTGTTCGGAACCCTTCGGAACTTAAGCGCTTTACAAACATACCTACATCACGCCTGTATTCCCAAATGGGGTAGGCAGAGACACAAAACGTACATACATACATACATACATATCCTCACGCCTGTATTCCCGAGAGGGGTAGGCAGAGCACATGAATTAAAAAATCCAGTGCCACGTTTAGCGATTTCAGAGCAACCAGATGATCAAACGTGATACTGCAGTGACAGGTTGCTAGCCCATCGCCCACAATACACTAACCCTTTCCCAGAGCCGACTCTTACGGCACCCACGGGAAGAAAGGGGGAGGTGCTATTCTAACCCGGCACCACACGGGATCACAAAACGTAACATAGAAAAAAATCGGCCAAGTGCGAGTTGGACTCGCGCACGAAGGGTTCCGTACCATTATGTATATCAATGGTGCGAGGAATTTTATTTGTTGTTAAATCTAATGTTCAATTCGAAATTGTATCCATAAAGGGCTATGGTAACTAAAGAGTGCGCAGTATGTGCCAGCATTCAAGTCCATATTGGTAAACACATTATCAATGCTTTATGTGGCATGTTCCAGAGCGAGATCTTCAAAAGGATTGTTTATAATCCCTGTAAGTGGTAAAGAATTCCCGAATCCTTCTCCACCATCGGAAACAAGTCCAGTCGTTAAAGAAATGTGTCGCCTACGTCAAAATCCTTTCCTACCTCTTCCAGGATTTACTGCAAATCCTTCACTGTCCATGCTGCGAGGTTGTGGAGTCGATTACCGATTTCAGTTCGCGAATCCACCTCTATAGGCTCCTTCAAATACAACTCGATTTAATTTACCCGTGTGGTGCCGGGTTAGAATAGCACCTCCCCCTTTCTTCCCGTGGGTGTACGTGGGTGTTCGAATCTGCAAATCCGCCGAACGCAGTTCCCTTTGGTTCCGGCTGAGGCGATAACCGTTCACAAGGGCCAAGGAGCAACGATGGATAAAGTTGTGGTTCATTTTACCCGTGTGGTGCCGGGTTAGAATAGCACCTCCCCCTTTCTTCCCGTGGGTGTCGTAAGAGTCGACTCTGGGAAAAGGTTAGTGTATTGTGTTCGATGGGTTAGCAACCTGTCACCGCAATATCACGTTTAACCATCTGGCTACCCTGAATTTGCTAAACGTGGCAATGGATTTTCGAATTCATGTGCTCTGCCTACCCCTCATGGGAATACAGGCGTGAGAATGTGTATGCATTATCAATTTGAGTATAACCCGTTGTGGTAACAATATGAGGAAGTTTTGACTTTAACCCAATTTGGTCGAAATATTTTTTTAAAGGCGCATTGATTGATTGCATTGATTTGCGGGATATGTATATTTTTAAATGCAACCATCCCCTTTCCGCGGTTTGCTGTATTTATATTTGGGCCGTGAATCTTTGAGATAATATTTAAATTGTTAATTTTAAAGGAATCAGATGAACTCCCCCACGTTTCTGATAAAAAAACGATATCTGAATTGCTTATAACTGGATCGATAGTTACATCATCGATTTTAGTAAGTAAAAAACTCTTTATTGTACAAAAAATAAATAAAAGACTACAGACTGGTAACAAAAAATAACACAACATACAAAGGCGGACTTGCCCCAAAAGGGATCTATTCCAGTCAACCCTTGAGCAGTAGAGAGGAGCAGCAATTTAGGTAACAACATTTTTGTAACAAGTTTTGATTGTAACATATAATGTAGTATGACAGCACTTATATCACATAGAAACAGCTACAGACGCTAACTAACACATATAACCTTACATATAACAATAAGTAATTATACATATAACTCTCACATTAACATTTTACACATCTGAGATGAGATCCACATCCTCTTCGAGTTGTATTTGAAGGAGCCTATAGAGGTGGATTCGCGAACTGAAATCAGTAATCGATTCCACAACCTCGCAGCATGGACAGTGAAGGATTTGGAGTAAATCCTGGAAGAGGTAGGAAAGGATTTTGACGTAGGCGACACATTTCTTTAACGACTGGACTTGTTTCCGATGGTGGAGAAGGATTCGGGAATTCTTTACCACTTACAGGGATTATAAACAATCCTTTTGAAGATCTCGCTCTAGAACATGCCACATAAAGCATTGACCTTTTAAAGTTAGGACTTAAATGAACCACAACTTTATCCATCGTTGCTCCTTGGCTCTTGTGAACGGTTATCGCCTCAGCCGGAACCAAAGGGAACTGCGTTCGGCGGATTTGCAGATTCGAAGCTTTCCACTTCTTAATAATGTATGAAACACATTCCAAAGGAGTCCAGCTCTTCTGTAGCCTTCTTTGAACCGATCTTCTTTTATTTTGGCCTGCTTTAATATCATCTAGTTCTAACCACAATCTTAGTGGTCTTCTCTCTCCTGTTGATTTATTAATACCATAGTCAATGGCTCTCAATCTGCCAGTAGTCCCGTTAACCAGGCCATCTTCTGTATCCACATTTACAGTTATCATGTATCTAGCTGATATTTTTAGATTTAATTGTTTAGGTAATCCGTATGTTTGGGCGGTAGGCAAAGATGAAATCGTTTTTAAGGCACGATTTTTAGCCGATTGATTCGGTTCTCCGAAAACTTCATCCAAGGCATCAACGATGGCACCTTCAGTGACCATTCCGTTTAAAACTCTGTCGTTATATGCGTTAACTAAAGCATTGCTGCTAAATAAATGCACAGCATCTCTGGCGTCTGCAGGTAGCTCGTTAGTTTTGAAACATCTGTCACTCATTAACTCCAGGTCTGCAGACGTCATGCTCCCAGAAGCTAGATTGTTTAACGCAGTTGCAAATTTTAAGTCGTTTCTTTGCCGCATTATGATTTTTAATTCGAATAGTTTAAATAAATTCCACAAAGATGGGCCTGCTAGTGACGCAATGGTTTTACCAGTTAAATTTTGAAAAATCCAGTTATCTCCTACTGGAGGTAATTGACGCATATCACCAACAGCAATAATTGATATGCCTCCAAATAGAGATGTTGTTTGAAAAATTTGCTGTAAACGGCGGTTGATTTGGTTAAATAGTTTCGAACCAACCATAGAAATTTCATCAATTATGATTAGTTTTAGATGAGCTAATTTGCATGCGAATGTATTTGACACCGAAGCTGATAATTCAGGCATCGTGTGGCCAACTTGATTTATCGGTAAATTAAAAGCACTATGTAATGTTTGACCGCCAATTCCGAAAGCCGCCTTTCCTGTGGGTGCAGTCAAAAGTATTTTGATATCGTCTGGGTTGGACCCAGGCGATGAATTGAAAACTCTTGTCAAACATTGAAATAAGCATGTTATGAGTAAACTTTTTCCCACTCCTGCTCCACCACTTAAAAATAAATAAACTGGCTTTTTTTCAGGATCCTGATTATTATGAAAGTGCTGTAAGACGTTAATCAGAAAGTCGCGTTGGTCTACATTTAATTTTCGAGTTAGTTCCAAATACGCCTCCTCTGGTATAAGAACAGGTGCAGCGAATGTAGCAGGTTCACCTTGGTTAGGTCCAGCATTCCCCCCAGGCAAAATATCATCTGCAACATCTGCAATTTGGTCTTCGTACTCGTAGCCCTCTAGAGGCCTTCTATTTCCCTGACATACAGCCACCTTATCACTTTCTTCACTTTCTACCTCAGCTTGCCTTATGGCATCTAGAAGAGCTTCAAACTCTTCAGCCCCTCCTAGTTGATTAAAAGCGATACTGTTTGATTGTATTGTGTCAGCTGCTAAACGGAACTTGGCTTCTAAATTAAATGAATCTGTCAAAAGTTCTTCTTCTTCATTTCTCCAAGGTAGATATAGCATTAGTTGTTCTCTATAAAATTGTTCCGAATCTGTGGTACGACTGAAACGGCAAAACCGAATAATTCGGGGCTTCTGTCTACGCCTTATGTAACCATCATTGTTTAACAGCGCTATGCAATTACCCACTATTTCTTCATTTTCACAATTTCCTGATAATATCGTTTCACAATCTTCATTTTCATCATTTTCATCCCCTAAAGATGTTCTACCCCGCTTATTACCTTTTTTAGAAAACATGTAATATGCAGCAAAATATGCAAGGCTCATGTTTTCAAATTCTTCAGTACGCGGACGATTGACGTAGTGATCGATCAGGTTAGGCATAAATATGTCACTAGATTTAGGATCCATATTTTGTAGTTCTCGAGTGCTTTTCAAAATTTGAACTCTTTTTTCTGGAATATTTGTATTAATGAACACTTCACTTTCACTGCCACGTGATAAGGGAAGGCTTATCAAATAATATACAGCCTCTTGTGCTGATATTTCAGAAGCATTGAGGAACACATTCGATATGGTTCGCAAAGATTCTCGAACTGCTTTATTCCCTTTCCTTGTCTCTTCGACTGCATCTCTGAGAAGTTTTGACATACCGCGATCAGCTTTGTTAATATAGTTAACTATGTAGAGGGAGCAAGCAAATGGGTCTAATATGTATTGAATATCCATATTGGCACGATGAAGTTGTATAATTTTTTTTGAGTAAGGATTAATAAAAACATCTTTAGGGTTTCGCCTTAATATAATTGTTGGTCTGGAAATAGAACATCTGATGGCAAGGATGTACTGTTCTCTGCTAAGTCCAACATATTGCAACAAACTATCAAATGTTATTACATCTTCAGGAATATTATTAAGTTTTTCCTTTAGTTCACTTGCCAGCTTTTTGCTATTTTTATACATAGGTTCATCTTTATTCAGTTCTGTTAAAACTATTGTGCTGTCATATGGGTAGAATGGTATACCAAATCTACATGGTCTTCCTGGCTTTGGGTGACAGGTATGTGTATGTTTATGTCGCTGTAATTCGATGAGTGAAGTCTCAATATCCTCGCTGTTACAAGTTATGATAGTATCAATAAAGTTAACAATCTCAGGAATTGCCGTTACATCACCTGGCTTAAACATCGGTGCTCCTTTTAGCCACAACATTATATGGGCATGAGGAGACCCACGGTGCTGGAACTCTATTCTGTAGTAAAAATGATCTATTTTAAATGTACCGAAAGGACCTGACGTACAAGACCATGTTTTTCTTAAAGCTTGCAGTCGAGTTTCAAAATACGTAGCACATATATAAGGGTCGCTTTGGATAAGACGAGCTTTATCAACATAAGACAGCTGTTCTGCTTGGTCTTTAGTTATTTCCTCTCCGTCCACAGTTTTTTTTAACAATTTAATTAGTTCAGGCCATTTTGTTTCTGCCGCCGAAAGAGTTACAAAAAGTGTTGGAACCCCAAATTGCCTAACCATAGCGAGTAATTTTTTTTTCTCTGCTTCCCAGTGAGCTGGCGAATTTTTTATTCCTCTTAGAACTCGATATCCGTCATCTACTTGAACCAAACTATCAACATAAGCAGAGTCTAACATATTCTCAACTAAAATAGGCTCCCCAGTTCGAGTTTTCTTTCGAAGACACATCGCGATACTATTTTGCACTCTGATAGTTTGTTGTTTTTTCAGAGCAGTAAATAGATAATCAGGACGGACGGCACGACGATCTTCTCGAGATATTTCTGATTTTGTAATATCCATATGACTTAACTTGATCTTAAATTGTCTTTTTTGACCACAATGAATTTTTACAAACGCTAATTCTTCCATATGTTCGTCGAAAATGAGAGATAATGGCCGTTTTCCTTCACCTGGCGCAATTATCAAAGTGAAATCTTGATCTAATAAGGTTTCATTACCACCAGGATTAACATCTTCGTCATCATTGGTATTGTCATTTTCATTATTCAGCTCATGACACGTACATACTTCTTCTTCATTACTTTCATCATCAAATGACCAATTCTCATCAATTTGAATATTTAAATCTTTATAAAGATTACATTGAATCAAGTACAGAGCAGCTTCGCATACTTTTTTGGGTCTAATACGCTCCTTGCGTCCGTGTTTGTAGCACATTTTGCGTTTCAGTTCTACTGTAATAACATGTGTATCTGATACTGCCCTGGGTAATGAAGTAACCATGGTGTTTACTTCAACAGGTACATTTATTACATTTCCTGCAAGGCCATGCTGATATCCTAAGCCACTTCCCCTTTTAACAATTTTTATGAAAATATGTCGAGCACATACTAGGCGTTCTTCGAGAGGAGTAAGATCTTTCAATACGTTAGGTATTTCAGGAAATGTCAACCCATTTGCTCTGGCTAAACGAGGAACTTTGAAACATCGTATATTTGTTGCGCACGTGTTACAGAAAGAACCTTTATCTGCCTCTGGGTGGAGATTGAATATTTGTGACAAATACTCATCGGTATATTTATAACTTTTTGATATCAATGATGATTTTGAAATAAATTTTATGCTCTTTTTATGCCATAAACGTCCACAACAGTGACATGGGTTAGAATGCCCTTCTTGTACTGCAGAAATATATTCTTGGCAAACTGCTTCCCAGTTGGACATAAACCTTTCTTTACGGGACTTGGCTGTATTTTGTTCATAAATTCGATAACCTGCATCTTGACGAGCATCACGATGTGCTTGAGTGTCTCGTATTTGCTCTACTTCGCGATAGTCATGCTCGAGTCGAGCAATACGATGCGCTTGAGTGTCTCGTATTTGCTACTTCGCGATAGTCATGCTCGAGTCGAGCAATACGATGCGCTTGAGTGTCTCGTATTTGCTCTACTTCGCGATAGTTATGCTCGAGTCGAGCAATACGATGCGCTTGAGTGTCTCGTATTTGCTCTACTTCGCGATAGTCATGCTCGAGTCGAGCAATACGAGCTTGAGTGTCTCGTATTTGCTCTACTTCGCGATAGTCATGCTCGAGTCGAGCAATACGATGCGCTTGAGTGTTTCGTATTTGCTCTACTTCGCGATAGTCAGGCTCGAGTCGAGCAGTACGATGCGCTTGAGTGTTTCGTATTTGCTCTACTTCGCGATAGTCAGGCTCGAGCCGAGCAATACCATGAGCTTGAGTGTTTCGTATTTGCTCTGCTTCGCGGTAATCAGGCTCGAGTCGAGCAGCTCGATGAGCTGCTGTATCTCTTTGCTGTGATAATTTTGACCGTTTTTTAAATAAAGACCTATTTTTTTGAGTTTGCAATCTGTCTCTTTCCATTTCCTTCAATCTTATTTCTGGTTTACCTCTCGACGCCTTTTTTTGTTCAGTTTTAGAAATTTGCTTTTTTTGTAGATTTTTTACCACAAAAATATCACGCTTAGGATTCCCTCGTGGTCTCCTTGGAATTGATGGAAACTGTATCAGTTCTCTAGTTTCTAGAACGCGCAACAAATGGGGACGCATTTCTGCGATGATGAAATTTTCAAACGCCGGGTTTCGTTTCAACGCCAGTGATGTGGCATAAGCAATAGCAAATACACCACAGTCGTAACTATTCGACTGCTCCTGTACATCGGGGAAAGAAATCGGTGGTTTGTGTGGGAATAGGGTATCCACAAACACCTGCTGTAAAGGCGGCAAAACTTTACCTTTAAGACCATCATATACGCGCAATGAGTCGCCATTATAGAATAGACACACCCAGTGTCCGACCCCACTGTAATTTTCTCCATAGTAAAGTAACTGGACGTGGCTCTGATTACGATCAACAGGTGATATGTCTGACACAGAGTTCAAAAAATCCATTGGACAGGGCTGGGAAGACGTATAACGTTGTAAAATGTTATGAAAAACATTAACACAATCGTCTTCCACATAATTAGTGTCACTTAATAAATATTGGAAATCGAAATCAATGTTTCCGAAATCCATTTTTATTACTAAATCTAACCTAACTTCGTAAAATAAACTAAATTATAGAATACAATTATAAAATAAACTTACTTAAATATGGCTTACCTACTTAACAACAAAACAATAAAAGTTATGAAAAGAATTATATAAATTGCACAGATAACTAACATAAGTTAGTTACGCACAATTATACAAAGACCCCTACACAAGCAAATTGCAAACTTATAGGCAAGGTTTCGATGTGCATCCGGACAGCAAGAGAACGCTCGCGCGAATACGCGCGGCTGTTGTTCTATGCGCCATGTTGCATCCCGCAACCGTTGCCTAGCAACCGCCCACGCCACGCATGCGCGCTGCGCGACGCGCCGTCACCGGAGCCACTCGTGTACGCTTTTATTGCCTTTTATCTACCGCGTTATGATAATACGCTGCGAAATAAATCTAGTTTGTTGTATGGGGCCCCTCAATATTAAGTAAATTTTAATGAAATTATTCATTTTTGAAGTAAATATTTACCTAACTAAATATTATGAGAACATTTCAAGCGTCTACCTGTTGCCGTTATTAATATTGAGCAAAAAATAGCAAAAAAAACACGTTTTTTGTATGGGAGCCCCCCTTATTTTCTTATTTTATTCTGTTTTTAGTATTTGTTGTTATAGCGGCAACAAAAATACATCATCTGTGAAAATTTCAACTCTCTAGCTATCACAGTTCGTGAGATACAGCCTGGTGACAGACAGACGGACGGACGGACGGACAGACAGACAGACAGACAGACAGCGAAGTCTCAGTAATAGGGTCCCGTTTTTACCCTTTGGGTACGGAACCCTAAAAACTATGACTAATTAAGATTCGTAGCCACTTCTGGCATATTTATTTAGCTTTACATTAAGAGCTATAACTATAACAGGTTACTATCCTGTCGCCTAAAAGCCTTAACCTATTCCCTTAATCGCCTCTTACGACATCCACGGGAGTTGTTATTCTAAACCCGGTACCACACGTCAAAGAAACAGACATAGAATAAACTACAAACACAACATCTGACCTCCCAATGCCTTCGCCGTACTTGACGTTCCCAAACACGATAGTCCCGGCGAGCGCGTAGAAGAAAACCAACAGGAACATGCCGAAGATAATGAAGAAACTCTTGCACACGCTCACGCCCACCGTCAGCATCAGCATCTTCAGGGTCGTGTGCTTGCCCGTTATCGTGAAGAAGCGTAAGATGACTACCATGAAGCCTACGAAATAGGACAGGTCGTTCTGGAACAAGCATTCGTAATTAGTGGAAATGGAAACCTTTGACCCTTTTTAAGCGAGTTGATACGATAAATTCAGTTAAATTTGAACCTTATTTTCGGTATGTTATGGTCAGATTCGCAATCGTATTAAGTCTGTTGGAAAGAGTTAGTTTATTTATTATTATTAGTGCTCCATGGATCACAGCGACTTAGCTTCGAAGGTCTGTTCCCTTCATATAGGGCACTAAAAAAAAGCAACAGAAGAATCCAGATTAGTTACTGGTTAATATCTTGTTTACATACTGAGGAAGACAGTACAATGGTTGAACGAATTTGCTGGACTTGCCAATGGTTTTTACGGGGCTGTGACTGCTAATAGAGCACTGGCGCGTAGTGCGCGCTAATCTGCAGCCGCTGTTACGCTTTGCTCCCGATGATGGGTCACGAATTGGCCAGATATGTCAAGCTAATCATCATAAAAAGATGTGAATGTATCCGTTTTATTTAATTGTCAGTGAGTCACACGTTATTTTTAAAATAGCAAGCCTTCACTGAACTGATCAGTTGATCATAGTTAATAGGTCAAGCCTAATACCTTCAGTGTGAAGTGCATGAATATCCAAATGCAGCCGGCGACGGTGACGAGCAGGTCGTATCTGTTCCGGCGGCTCTGCCAGTAGCCGCGCGGCGTGAACGCGACGGTCTTGAGCAGCACCTCAACCACGAACACCAGCGTCAGCATGGCAGATGTCAACGCCAATTTCTCCGTGGACTGGGAGTCACGTGACCACTGCAAACAAAATAACACAAACGGCGCTTCAGCTTGAGTGGTTTTCCAACGTTTTTCCGATCGCATTTAACATTTTTGCCAGTCAATGAGCGCGTTAATTTGCAAATGGGTAAAATCTATTTTACCGTGATTGATGAAATTCTGCCTACCTAGGTACCTACTAGACAGGTACTGTAATGGGGTTGGTTTAAATTAGCTTCGGCTCCAACGTACTATGTTTCCAAATGTAAGCAGAGCAGAGGAAACGAGACGTGAACAAAACTATGAACATTTCGCGTTTCGTAGCCACTTTTAGTGTGGTTTTAAATACTTAAACGACGTTGAACAAATCCTATATTAATTTTGCCTAACCAAACTTGACACTTGAAACGGCGATGAAACTGAACGAAATAAATCCCTACAACAAGCATGATCCTTTGATATGTGCCATTAGGTAAATTAAACACTACCAATAAAAGTATCCCTAAACGTATAATCTGGAAAGTGTAAATAGGTATAACGGCGTTAACTGGTGGCGTAAGCGTGAAGGATCGTCTGACCTTCTGGTATTCTATTATAGTCCGTAAAATCATATTTTCACGCCACCAGTGCCACTGTCTAAGCCGAGAAATGATCCATAATTCATATTTCTAATGATGAAATGTTGAACTTGAGTGTAAACAAGATTTAACAGGCGGCGTATTCAAATGTCACGTATTAGAATGTAAACCGCGATCCATGTGTACCGTGTTTTATTACATATATACCGATGTTATGTTATCTAAAATGTGGAAATGACGCACTGATCTAGGCAGTGGAACCCATATTGACTTTGTAAATTAATTTATTACAGAAACATCAGATTACGTGAATGAACTATTTTTGTTCTATTATGGTTTCAACTTCACGCGGGAAGTAATTATTCTTGTAATTACTGAAACAGTATTAATGTGGTCATTTTAGTTTTTAAAAGAAGTGCGCCAGTTGACATAAACATAGGTAAGCAACCCATAACTGAGTGTTACGTTATTTTTATTTAAATTAATAACACATTGAAATTGATTTTTCATTTATACATCGGTGATAATTAAACTTAAAAAATATTATGCTAGAAGTGGACACAAAACGTGAACTAGTCATCGTTTCATCAATCGTTTTGTGTGCTATGCCTACTCCGTTTGGGAATACAGGCGTGATTGTATGTATGTATGTATGATAATTGTAAAGTCTTGACAGATAGAACCGATCTTGATCAAAGGCCATCAGAGTAAAGTTTTTTTCCATTCAGCACTTCGACTAGAGAAGCGTATAATAGCAATATTCTCCTGCTATATAATTGTCAATCGTAATTTTCAATTTCGCAAACGAAACTGGTAATGATTGATTGTGCTCCAAAAGTTTTTTTTTATTTTACAATAAACAAGCATGTTATTGGTGAAATCCGTTAAAGTGTACAACCTAATTGTATTGCTGCATGTAGTCTTTTAGCCATTTATTAATTAAAATATTTACTAGAACAGTGTTTGCTGGCGGCGTCGTAGATTGTGGATTATCTTCTTATTTAATTATGTTGCAGGATGTACGTACAATACGTACAGTGTCCTGGAACAGCACCAGCGCCGGTCGCGCGCTTTAAGCGACTATTCCTGCTCGCCGAACTGGTCTGTGGCTGTTTCCTCGTGTTCTTCATCATAGGATTTAACAACACATCGTTCTTCCTCACTTCACATATTGACGACATTCATTTGATTAATCGAAATCACCCTAATGATACCAGTACGATCCGCACGAAAGGTTGCCGAATACCGTTTATGAGATCGGTAGAACCTTCATTTAAACATCTCATCGAATATCCGAAAAGCTTGAAAAACTGCGAAACTAAGCCTTTAGTGGCGTCGAATAAATCTCATATTTGGATTAAGAAGGAAAACCTCCATTTTTATAATGTTAGTGATGAAGATAATTTCACATGTTGTTACAAATCTTTCGTTCGTCCAGTCCAAGTGGATGATATAACATCGTCCTCCATTGACAACCGTGTAAAATACGGGGATTGCAAAAACTTTTCCGATGTTATAAAAGTCACCGATGAATTTGTCAGAATACTCTGTAGCCGTGATCAAAAAACAATATTCGACACTTTCCTTTTATTCGTCATTGAGAAAAAACTTCACTCAAGAAAGAAGAAAGCAATTTTACCCTACAATATTTTGATGCTGGGTATAGACGCAGTATCAAGGTTAAACTTGCATAGAACTATGCCAAAAACAGTAGATTATTTGAAAAAATTAGGCGCTATAGAATTACTCGGTTACAATAAAGTAGCAGACAACACGTTTCCTAATTTGATTCCCATGTTATTGGGTAGAACAGCCGCCGAACTACGGGAAACATGTACTCCTAACCATCGCTCGTCGTTTGACAACTGTCCATTCGTGTGGGAGTGGTTCCGGCAGGTTGGCTTCGCGACTGCGCTGGCAGAAGACACAGCTAGTCTGGGCACCTTCAATTACAACCTGAATGGTTTCAAAGACACTCCCACAGACTATTATATTCACACGTTCATGCATGAAGCAGAACACCAAGCGGGGAACAACAAACCGCTTAATTGTAATTTATGCATGAATGACAAATATTTTTACCAAATATTACTGAACTACGTGGACGACTTAACAACAACATTGAATTCGAAACTGTTCGGGTTTTTTTGGGAAACCACCATGAGTCACGACTTTTTAAATTATCCAATGGTGATGGACCAAAGTTATGTCGAAGTTTTGAATAAATGGCATCTTTCTGGCTACCTGAATGAAACGATTCTGTTTTTGCTTAGTGATCATGGTTTGAGATGGGGTGAATTTCGATCCACGAAACAGGGTTACTTAGAAGAAAGACTACCATTCGTTTTTACTTTGTTGCCTCCTTCATTTCGAGCCAATTATAGTAAGGCCTACCACAACCTCATACAGAACAGCCAGCGCCTGACCACGCCATTCGACATGCACGCCACACTAATGGACCTAGTGAACCTAGATGAAATCACTAATGAAAGAATAATTGCGCGAAGCAAAGGCTACTCGAAAAATCGTAGTATCAGTTTATTTTTACCGATACCAGAGAGCAGAACATGCAAATCGGCCGAAATCGATGACCATTGGTGCACTTGCCATAGAATAATAAAGTCATCGACAAAGAGTGCAGAGGCGCGGATGGCTGCGGAATACTTAGTGTCGCATATGAATAGCCTTGTCGAGGAATACCCGCAGTGTGCAAACCTCACTGTCGGTGAACTATTGAACGTAACGACAATGGTGTCTGGAAACGCGGGTGATGAGATGGAGTGGCCGGAATTGACGATTGTATTGCGAGCCAAGCCGAGCGGCGGAGTGTTTGAAGCCACGCTGGGAAAAGGCAGTGGCAAATGGGTGCTCGCCGGCTCTATCAGCCGACTCAACCTCTACGGCGACCAGAGCCGGTGCGTATCAGACAACAAGCTAAAACTTTACTGTTACTGCAATGCACCTGATCTAACCTGAGTCTTCGAAAAAAAAAGGAATTTCAAATCTGACAAGAGTCGATGAGTTTATTTGTCCTTATGTGCCATTTTTTTTTGTACCATTTGTTTTAGGACTTTTTTTTCCACATTGTAGAGCAGGGGTTCCCAAACTATGGGTCGCGACCCACTGGTGGGTCGCGAGAGAATATTAAGTGGGCCCAGCCAATAGATCGGCACATCAAACGACTTGAGCCGATGGCCAAGTGTGTGAAGCTATGAAAGTCTTCCTCCCTTTTTACATCAAAACTACATACCGGAATTCATAAATTGGACTTGGCAAACTCTGAAGTTGATGTTGAACTTGATGTCAACAGTGATGCCGAAACATAGGAAACAATTTCAAGCTTCCCATTGAGATAACTAAACTTGTTGGTAGTTTTTTAAATGCAAAGTCCTTCATTCATGGGTCTCAACTTCGTAAACTTGTATTAGGTGGGTCGTAGCCCAGACAACTTTGGGAACCCCTGTTGTAGAGTGTTAATTCCGGAAAAAAACACTAGGCTCCATTCTTATCAAGTTAAATGTTTACTGTCTATTTGCAGACAGTATTAGACAGATAGTGCATCGGATTAAATATCCATCTTGTACAGGATTATGTTCCTTGAAAGCGGTAGTAATTTACGTTTCACCAAAACTAATCACTGGTTTGACTTCGCACTTATTAATGCATTTGCTATTTTTCAAAGAGGGGTATACCGAGATTTTTGAGCTAATTGAATTTAGGTAGGTACAGCTAAGATACGCTAGGCGAAACGCACTCGTATTTAGGTATTTTCTTTGTATGTACAGTCAGCTGCAGAGAAAAGTAACCCCCCACGCATACAATGTTTCATTACTAGGGGGTTACTTTTCTCTGCAGCTGTCCGTACTCGTATCACTAAAATAAAGATTTTTTTATATAATAAGACGGATGTATTATGTTATTATCTTTGATCTACCGTGCAATGATTGTTTCACTTTTTTAAGTACCTTCTAGCGCAAGCATAAAAAAAAAAAACAAAAAAAAAACTACCTACTACCAATTTTGTTTTTTCCATTGATCGAACTACGCGATTCTAGAAGGTAAAGCCTATAAAGCATATTTCCAAATATTTTACACATGAAATCCAAAACGATAGGCTAATTGTTGACGATAAAAAAAATGTATTTCGTAACGAACGCAATAAATGCGAAAAAGTTCAACACGGGCTTAGAAAGGGGATAATTATTATGATCAGCTGTCCGGTAAAAGTATTGTTATGCTGTGGCCTATTAATAAATATTTTTCTTTACATTAAATTAAGTAGGTACTCACATTTATATTAAGTATTAAACATTTGTACAGGTAAGGTAAGTTGTATAGGTAGGTAATGTAATATTTTCGTAATAAATTAACAGTGCTATTTAAGTACAGTAGGTATACATTTTTTTTAATATCCCGATCTCGTTAACAAACCATTTTTCGTACAAAGCAGTAGTATACTGTAAAAGTAGTAGTATTCTGCAGTGTCATAGATTGTATAGTTCTTAATTTAAAACGTATGAAATTATAGGATAACAATTCATTAAAATAAATACTTTATTGTCAAGAGCTGAATGTGTGTCGTTATTAGTATCAACTTGTTGCAGTCCATTAACCTACACTCAGCTGCTTATTCAGCACTTATTTTTTAAAAACTTAAATGCACCGGCATTTAAGTTTTAAAAAAATCTGCGAAGACTTATTTAAATGAATGCGCTTACCGTAACAACAAGCAGGCCGCTGTTGATAAGCACGACGAACGCTATAACCCTCTTAAAAGTTATGTGCTGTGTGACGTCGTAAGCGAAGGCTCGCACTTTTCTTCCGTCGGGGCGAGGGGGCAAGTGAAGAGGCTGCGCAATCTTCAATCTCTTCTTTAGATCGCACCTGCCACAAAATGTTGTATTTTTATGTAATTTTCTGCCTGTTATATTTTGTTATCTTATTAAGGGGAGTCCAGTCCGAAGTTTAGGTACGAACCGTCACCCCGACATCGTGAAAGGTCTACAGCCAGTGGCGTAGCTAGCATGGGTGACACCCGGGGCGGATATTGTAGGTATCACCCCCCCCCC
>BHDV01065400.1:39745-65130 GCA_005406045.1 Adoxophyes honmai
TGACGACATAATTGTTTTTTTTTTACTTTTTATAATTTTTCATTGACTACTGGCGTTCACAGCCGGGTGTCACCCCTAAGAGGGTGACAACCGGGGCGGACCGCCCCCGCCGCCCCCCCTAGCTACGCCACTGTCTACAGCAAGTAGGTAACGGCAGAAAGAGACAGCAATATTTTACGCCTGAACATGTTCGGAAGTGGACCTTCCGTACTTAGTATTAACTATTAGATTATTACATATTCTGTGTCTCTTTGTACTGATTTAGTGACATCGTGTTACTTACCATCTCCTTTGGTCGACAGTGAGAAGAGCCGTGCCTTTGTTCTCAGAGTAGTTGGCAATAACAACGCCCACAAACAGTGTGAGTCCTATCATGCATCCGAGGAAAATATACACGTGAATGTAAATAGCGTGCACCTGAAAATAGAAAAAAGCGTCAACTCATACTCAACTATACCTGTCACTGTCTAACTAAAGACGTTAGAAAACGACAGCAAGTCTATCCTGCGTGCGTGTTGCTATGATAAGCCTACTGATCAGCCGGCTTGGCACGACAAGGTGCGAGTCGAGTGTAACTAACTTGAGATTTCAGAAAATGACAAGTACGAATAGTCTTCCTCGCGCGCGAGTCGACTCGCTTCTTGTTGTGCTAACCGTAAAGACGGCATAGCACGCTAACGTTTATGAAGGGATAAAGATAGAGTACCTACTTACGTTATTAGAGTGAAAAAAACTGGTTGCCTGTAAAGTCGGTATACGGGCGAAAGTTTTACGTGACAACGACTTTGAGTGGTAAAATAATTTTAAAGTGAATATTCATTCGTATAGTAGGAAGAAGGATGAAATAATAGTAACTTTCACTTTTAATGTCTGTCTCTCTCGCTCTTAGGCGGGCTAACCATGCCCGAGTGGAAGGAACGCGTGCCACTCACTCGCTCTCATTGTGAGCGCATAACGTGAGCGGAGCGTAACGCAGTTTCTTGAAGTGTCACCCGGCAAACCAATTTATAAGACGTTGTCACGTCAAAATGAAATCAGTACAAATTTCTTTCATTTATTGCACACTATACCGGCTTTTATTTATGCTCCCCTGGTACCTATTGGCGAAAAAACTATAAAAAACTTGATCGATTTCTCGTTAGTAACTAAACACTTTTATTGTACAGAAGGGTATTCAAATTTCATAAATCAGTACAATTTTCTTTTATTTATTGCACGCTATACCGGCTTTTATTTATGCTCCCCTGGTACCTATTGGCGAAAAAAACTATAAAAAATGACGTCATCGTAACGTTACCGAGCGTTACACTTTTTCATAAGTGACTCCCAGCTCAACCTAATTTAAGACGTTGTCACGTCAAAACTTTTGTTTACGTCAAAATTTAGCGTGTTAATTACGTATTGTCTACATATTGCTAAGTAAATGAAGAGTAAAATTACTCACGGGGCCGAGCGCTTTTATCAACACGTCGCGAACATCAAGCCAGCCTTTGAAAGACAACACTTCAAACAACGTCAGAAGTGCGTCACCGATGTTGTCGAAATTAAATCGTTTCGGGTTAGCCCTGTGACAACAAAGTTACAAGTCAATAAACAGTAGATACTTAGCAAATCAAGAATAGTTTTACGAACCGTATACGTGTGTTAAACATACGGATTTTTGGACCGAAAATAAGATGCTTACCATACTCTTGGTACCAGCATAGACGGAAAAGTTTCGTTAGGGCCTGGCCTGATTTTCATTTTCGTAACAAAGACTCGTCTCATAAACACTCCAACGCAATCTTCGCGATTCAAAATAGTCGGATCGTTGCATCGTGCTAGCCTGTAACAAACATAACTGTTGTAGGTACCAATGTCAAAAGAACTGATTGACTTTCTAGCCTTATCGGGGTACATCAAAAAATATGATGTCATTCGAGGTTGACAAAAGTATGATATAGGAAGCATCTCTTTGCATTGGTCACAGAATGACGTAAATTACTTAGTATGAATAGCATACCTATTGGAATTACCAACCACAATAGGAAGTGTGCGAGACATACCTATCATAGCTACGAATCATTGTAATAAGTATACATTGAAGAATAAAATGTGAAATTTAATTATAATTAAAATGCATCATTTAAAAAAACATGTTTTTTTTACATAAATAGTTTCACATATTAATGAAAATAGAACAAATAGATCACCTTCCTCCGTACAGTTGCACGCCGTAACTCGCGAACACGAACATCAGCAAAATTAGCAGAGTCGATACCTTGCCAACAAAAACAATTCCGTTCATATACAGGGTGGAAAGTTTCAATGGGCCCTGGAGGGGAACTACTCTAAATCGTTTAGTTAACTCATTTTGCTGAAAGGAAACATTCCTTCATTTTTAGAAAGAAACAAAACTGCATTAAAAGATTTTTTAAATTTTGCTTGTCTCAACCGGGAATCGAACCAACTAAAAATTAAAAAATAAACTTTGCTTGTTTATTATATGAATCGGTAGCACTACTTTTTAGGATAAAATTTGTCTAAGAGACATTAGGCCTTAAACTTAGATAAGTACGAGATATCCATGAAATTCGATATTTATTACATGTCTTTTTAACAATGCCTAGTACTGCAGCGCTATTGTCTAAGGCACCAAAAATCTAAATTGTGTTTAATTTGACAGTTGATTTCAAAAATCGCTTCAAAATTGATACATTTCAAAGCGAACTGACACTAAAACTGTCGAATTAAACACGATTTAGATTTTTGGTGCGTTAGACAATAGCCCTGCAGTACTAGGCATTGGTAAAAAACGTAATAAATATTCAATTTCATGGATATCTCGTACTTATCTAAGTGTAAGACCAAATGTTTCTTAGACAAATTTTATCCTAAGCAATAGTCCTACCGATTTGTATAATAAACCAGCAAATTTTTTTTAAATTTTTAGTTGATTCGATTCCCGGTTGAGACAAGCAAATTTAAAAAATCTTTAATGCAGTTTTGTTTCTTTTTAAAAATAAAGGAATGTTTCCTTTTAGTTAAATTAGCTAACTAAAGGATTTAGAGTAGTTTCCCTCCAGGGCCCATTGAAACTTTCCACCCTGTATAGAAGATCATACACGAGTCAGATGAGTAGTAAAATTTACTTCAATTTTATCATTTAAAAAAAACTCGCACGCAGGAATACATCCAAACCACCGTTCCATTGATTCCATACGAATTTACTCAAATAAGACAATCTTATATCCATATTAACCCGGCGCACTAATACTCAGTATTTACCAATAGTATTTCCTTGAAGCCCCGACAGAGTTCGTAGACGACTTTGCGCATGTGCGGGACGAGGGTGAAGATTCGCAGCGGTCTGACGCAGCGCAGGATCATTAGCATCTGCGCCGCCGAGCCCGGCGGCACGCTCCGGGGCATCCAGCAGAGAAACGTCAGGGACACCTGAAAGATAAGGGGATACGTTATAGGAGATTCATGTCTAATCAATTTTAAGTGCTAAAGACTTTAAAGACGCCAAAATGATACCATATGTCTCTGAATTAAGTGCTTTTTGTTTCACGCTTTGTAGAAGGCTAGGTTAGTCAATTAGAGTAAAAGTTGGCGGAACCCTTTCAAATAATAGCAAGGGAGAGCATATGGAAAGAAGACAATTTGCGAATGCTATACGTCAAACAACACAAATAAATAAAACACAGCGAAAAACACAATCATTGTAAAAGTTTATCAAATCATTTTAAGAAATTATACTTATTTGTTTATTTTTCATTTTTGTGTTTTATTTAATCCCATTACAAATAACTTACAATGTAAATGAAGACATCCAGCACTGCGGCGGCATCTTTGAGATACGCTTTGGGTGTAAAGAATAATCCGTCCGCTAAAATTTTCAACGCCAATTCCAAACTCATGAACACAACGAAGCCGTACTCTGCAATCTGAAATAATTAAAAAATAAGTTAAATTTGAACTGTATTTCAAAATGTGCATTGTATTTGAACGAGCATTGACACTTACTTGAAGAACGAAATTCTCCATCACCCTGTAGGTAGGTGTCTCAAACATCATAGACAAGCAAGATAGAGTTGTGACCATAATCATAACCCAGTCCAGATAAGTCACTAAGCCAAGGAAATTGCTGCAAGGTAAATTTAGTGCATGTCAGTAAAAATGTACAGCTAAGATTTTTGTTAAAAATACGACCAAAAATTAGAATTTAACTTATCAACTTGAAAATTGCCAATGTCGAGTAAATAAAAGATAATGTCTATCATCGAAATTGAGTAAATTAGGATTTTTTTTTATTTTATAGTATCCGTCGTTACTCTGCTGGGCCCTGTTTCACGTAGCTTATTAGTCTAATAATATTAGTCTATGAACTAATATTTTTTACTAGTTTACTAATTTACGTTTCACGAAGCTATATTAATAAAATATTGGTTATTAGTTACCAACTAATAAATATTAGCTAACGAGCTGTTACCCGCGACTTCGTCTGCGCAGAATAAGTATTTCGGATTGCGTGGCGTGGAATATATGGCATTAAAATTATCACACAAATAATTTTTGAATCGCATTTGACAAATATAACAGCTTTTTTAACAAATCGCTAGCACCTTGAAAATTCGCAAAACAACCATAACTGTCAACGACGTCTGCCCGCGTTCGGGTCGCGCACTCAGCGACGCGTGACGTTTACCCCGCGCATGCGCGTCACTTCAACGGTTTTGACAGCCGACGCCAAAACTCGCAAATGGTATATTTTACCCGACTTACTTGAGAATTATCGTCGTATATTGGATAATTCACAGAATATCATTACAATTTGTAGCCTATGTGTTATTCTGATGTATAAGCTACATTATTGTAAAGTGTCATTAAAATCCATTCAGTAGTTTTTGCGTGAAGGAGTAACAAACATCCATCCATCCATACATCCATCCATACATCCATCCATACATCCATCCATCCATACTCACAAACTTTCACGTTTATAATATTAGTAAGATATTATTAGAGTAAAACGAATTTTGGTTTCACGAATAAAAAGAAAAACAAATACACTTGTAAAATCTTACTAATATTATAAACGTGAAAGTTTGTGAGTATGGATGGATGGATGTATGGATGGATGGATGTATGGATGGATGTATGGATGGATGGATGTTTGTTACTCCTTCACGCAAAAACTACTGAATGGATTTTAATGACACTTTACAATAATGTAGCTTATACATCAGAATAACACATAGGCTACAAATTGTAATGATATTCTGTGAATTATCCAATATACGACGATAATTCTCAAGTAAGTCGGGTAAAATATACAATTAAATTTGCGAGTTTTGGCGTCCGCTGTCAAAACCGTTGAAGTGACGCGCATGCGCGGGGTAAACGTCACGCGTCGCTGAGTGCGCGACCCGAACGCGGGCAGACGTCGATTTGTTAAAAAAGCTGTTATATTTGTCAAATGCGATTCAAAAAGTATTTGTGTGATAATTTTAATGCCATATATTCTACGCCACGCAATCCGAAATACTTATTCTGCGCAGACGAAGTCGCGGGTAACAGCTCGTATACTAATAAAGCTATTAGTCTCGGAAGGTTTGTAAAAAATATTAGTAGAAATTATTAGCGTCGCAATTTGCTAAAAATACTTTTAAAATGGGGTCTGATTCGGATTATTCCGATGGTGTAGAAGGTTTATAATAATAATCCGCCGTCGACGAAGCTTTTTGAGCCGAAATACGTAGGTACGAATTCTTTGAATCCACATTTGAGTTTCATGAAATATTTCGTTTAAATAATTACTATGTGATAACTAAATACTGAGACGTACGCCCTTTCATACTGAGAGGAGGCCTGTGCTCAGCACCAAATTAAACGAATAATTAGCTTTTGGCGCCAATGTGCAAATATCAAAACAAAACGAACGGCGGGAACTTTCCCGCTTTTTTAATAGGTAAGATGGCATGGGTAATAAATAACTGCATTCAGCCAAGTTAGACTAATATTTTTTATTAGTTTACCAGTATTAGTTACTACTCTAATAACTATTTTCGTGAAACAGAAAATATTAGTACTAGTAAATTTTACACTAGTAACTAATAAATAACTAATATGCTAATAAACTAATAGTTTCGTGAAATAGGGCCCTGATGAACAACAAACTACAAGTATTTAATACACATGGTGGGAATCGAAGATGTCTAAGATAGAGCACGCAAGCCTAAACACCCCATTAGTCTTAAAAAAGGGCGGTTTCGTCTTAATCGGTTGCACACAGTCCAGTTTCCGAACTATTTACTTACTGGAAGCTCTTGTAGTGCACTTTTCTCTCGTTGCCAGTGACGGGGTCCCTCAGCCGCGCGTCGTAGCGCGCGTCGACGATGGCTCTGCAAATTTTCCTAAACCTCGACTCTCTGGGGACTATAAGGAGCGGCGTGTCGAATAATGGATGGTTCTCGCGAAGGTCTTCCTCTCGTTGATTCCTGCAAATAATTTATTAAAAGTAACTAAAAATTATTCTACAGCCCTCTTCGAAACGAAAACTAGTCACGAGCCGAACGTCGTCGGGAATAAACGAACATTACCGATGTCATAAAGAATATGTCAGCCATTTTTTTTACCTCGTTCAGTGGTGAAAATTTATTGACTTATAAACAGAGATCGGAAAAATTGGCGACATTGTTTGCAATTATGTGGACATGACTCCAAAATTAATCAAAATGTTATTCAGTTAATTAATTTTTTACATACAAACATACATACATATAATCACGTCTACGGTCCAAAATGGCGTAGGCAGAGCACACGAAACGTTAAATAGACATAACCTTGATTATAGCTATTTCACGTTTCGCAGCCACTTCTACCATCATTATTTTAATTTTGTACTTGAGATATAATTTGATTCCTAGTCAATAAATACAAAATTTTGTTAAAATATAGGTTTATTAAAAAAAATTGACAGGATTTTTTTCCAAGTTGTTATTTATTTATTAAAAGTATATAAATATTCACGGAAACGATACCCATTTTAAATATGAACCTTTTGCTAATAATTATTTTTGTAATTAATCGTCGTCGTAACGTTATTTTTTTTAACTTATTATAGTACATACGCGCTTATAAGCACTTTATAATTAAACTATTATCGCCAAAAATTCAAATTATATTTCAATGAAAAATTAATTAACAGTTTGATTAATTTTGGAGTCATGTCCACATTATTGCAAACAATGTCGCAAATTTTTCCGATCTCTGCTTATAAAGCAATGACGGATTTTTTATACGAGTTGAAAATAATATTTTGCAGTGTCAACCTTTGTTTTCAATGTTTTCTACTGGACAGTCAGTTCTAAATGGAGGAATTGTGACGAAAAGAAAATAATCAGTAGCTAAATGTAGGTTACCTTCTCATTTCTGCCTGTTGCCTCTTCGCCTGTAGCAGCCTGATGTCGAGGTAAGGCGGGCGCGCGCGCGAAGAGGGCACGACGCGCGACGCGGCGCCGATGTCTCCGTTCTCTAGTAGATGCTCGTACGTTTGCTTGAGCTTGATCGAGCCGCTGCGCACTGATCGCCTTATAGATCGAGAGCCGAATCTGTTAAATAGATGAGACCATAGCGTTACAGTATTCTTAAAAAAAAAGGGAATTAAAAATCAGTGTTCCAACATTTATTTATCTTCATATTCCCCAAGAATTCTTTTTGAGTATATATTAATGTATCCGTGTTAAAACACTACTTATGTTTCTCGCTTCGGTGTTCCAGGGCAATTGAAATATACCAAGACGAAGGAGCAAGGAGAAGGAGGATCTTTTGGCAGTGCCTATGTTTTTAAGATTATTATAAATTTATTTTGTAAATGCATGGAATAAAAGGCTTAATTAATTAATTAATTAATAATGGCAGTCGAACTACAGCTGTCCTATAAACCCGTTGAAATTTAAATTTCGAATATTCAAAAAACGCATAGGAATAGCTTGCGGGGAAGCATCAACGATCTTTCGGAACGCTCCATGGCGACTGAATTCCGAAACACCTTCGGTGCTTCGCGCGCACCCGGAGCACCATTCATGCGGGCCTTTTAAATTTTATTCGAAATTTAAATTTCAAATGACTTATGGTATGTACACCTGTATAAAATGACTAACTTTTTCTGGTCGACCCTCAGCTGTTTGGCACTGGAGATGGTCCCTTGCGACTTGAGCCCAGATTTGCCGCCCGTTGCCAACATGGCGGAGTCTCCGAGGACCAGGCGATGGTTGTTAGAGTCCCTGTAAAACGCAGATTAGTGGTGATTAAAAATAATATAAGCTATTTATTCAGTTCTTTTATCGCAGTATAAAAGTGGCGTTAAAATATTGGCAAATATACACATACACACATACATATCCTCACGCCTGTATTCCAGAGAGGGGTAGGCAGAGCACATGAATTCAAAAATCCAGTGCCACGATTAGCGATTTCAGGGAACCAGATGATCAAACGTGATATTGCAGTGACAGGTTGCTAGCCCATCGCCCACAATACACTAACCCTTTCCCAGAGTCGACTCTTACGACACCCACGGGAAGAAAGGGAGAAGTGCTATTTTCACCCGGCACCACACGGGCAAATATGTAATAGATATATTTGTTTGTATGTAATTTGTAGCATATTATCTAATAAAATTATAATAAGATTTTAGGCGACAGGCTAGCGACCTGTCACTACTAAACATGCCAACTTAAAGCGTCAAAAATATGCTACAAGTGGTTATGTCTTTGTAGCGTTTCGTATGCTCTGCCTACCCCATTTGGGAATACAGGCGTAGTGTATGTATATGTAATATCTAATAAATATTTAAGCCGTGTTATTTTTTAATTTAAATATGTATAATTCTTTAAAACAAGCTATTTTGATATAAGAATTAAATATGAATTAGATATCACGTTTGACCATCTGGTTACCCTCAAGTTGCTAAACGTGGCACTGAATTTTTGAATTTATGTGCTCTGCCTACCCCTCTTGGGAATACAGGCGTGAGAATATGTATGTATGTAATTAAATATGAAATTTTCGGATGTAAGCTTTTATTTAATGTGATATCTCATCTCATATGAGACTTAGCCGAAAAAAGCATAGAACACTCTCTTGAACCAGTAACAGTCAAATGGTGAACATTACAAAATTATAAACCCAAAATATATAAAAAAAAGAAAAACCTTAAACGCGCCTCTCGAGCAGGGCACCACTAAAAATAATACCTGGAAATAATAGAAAACTAAAATCATTCAATACCATTTTAAATCATTTTCTAGATCTATAAATATAATAATAAAACAAAATGTTTGCTACCCCTGGCTTTGGATACTAACTTTATAATAGAAGCGACGACTTCCCTCCTCAAGGCAGAACTCGGTCGCTGCGACGGCGGCGCAATGACCAATGTTTTGACCAGACATCGTTTTCTGAAGGATACAACAGGTTCTCTTAATCATTCAGTCAAACAATGTCATTCGATGTGTCAGGTAATTTAGTGAGAATTCTAAACACTGTCACATGGCCCGTTCATAATTTGTCATACTTATTTGTATTACGTGCTGCCTGGTACGACTTAGCGGCGGGTGTGCCAGTGACGCAATGAACAGAGAAAAACCGGCCAAGTGCGGGTCGGACTCGCGCACGAAGGGTCCCGTACCAAAATCAGCAAAAAAAAACACGTTCTTTCTATGGGAGCCCCCCTTAATTATTTTTATTTTGATTTTAGTATTTGTTGTTATAGCGGCATCAGAGATACATCATCTGTGAAAATTTCAACTTTCTAGCTGTCACGGTTCGTGAGATACAGCCTGGTGACAGACAGACAGACAGACAGCGAAGTTTCAGTAATAGGGTCCCGTTTTTACCCTTTTGGTACGGAACCCTAAAAACCATGACACTATCAGAAGAGGTCCACTCCGCAGAATAGGGCTCCGGATAACGTTAAAGGTTTACGGCAAGCTGGCCACGGCAAAAAGAGACAGCAATATTTTTACGCGATTAGTAGGCTAAATATTGAAGATTGCGTAATTATCTCTTAAGGGATATGTTCGCCTTTGTACTTGTGTTTAATTCTGTGCTTATTATTTTGTCATGTTTATTTTGTACAATAAAGAGTTAGGTACATACATACATTAATGTAATTATTGAACAAACGCTTGAGCGATTTTAATATCTAGGGGTTGCCCTACATACCTGTAAGGGAAGGCGATCTTGTCGGGTCCGTCGCGGCGCGAGGCGTCGCCGGCGGGCAGCGCTCGCGGCGCGGGCGCGCTCGCGCCGACCACGCCCACTTCGTCCTCGCCGTCTTCACACACGAACTGACGCATGAACGATTCTCGCACCTGCGTGTGGCACAGGGTTTAGAATAAATAATAATACTCCTCCTTTTCTTCCATGGCTGTTGTAAGAGGCGACTAAGAATATAGGTAAACTTTAGGCGAAAGGCTAGCAACTTGTAACAGTACCTGTTAACTTAAAGCCTAAGAAAATGTTGGAATTGCTTACCAAACGCGAAATAGTAATGGATTTGACTATGAATCATTTCGTGTGCTCTGCCTACCTCATTTGGGACTACAGACACTTAATAGATGTATTTATAAAATGGTAAAATGTTCACCTTCGGCAAGTTAAAGTCTCCAGGTACTTTGTGCAGTTTTGTCATTTGAGGGCTGTCAGGAAACTTTTCGAAGATCCTGAGGCGGAACGGCAGGCTCTCCTTTATCTCCGCGCTCTGCTGGCGGTAGCGGAGCTGCTTCAGCTTCTTGATGTCCTCGTCCAACTCTAAATTATCCAAGATGACAGCTACGAAGAGCGAGAGCACGATCTGAAATGACACAATGGTTACCGCTACTTTACTAATTACCAAGCAGAGTTTTTTTTATGTGTTAAAACAGAAAAATAGAGCCTACCCTCGGGATTCGCACACGATATTTTGACATTCCATGTTGTGTTTTCCCTTACACAAAATTAAAAAAAAAACAAGCTTCACAACGAAGCGAAGTTTTGTTTGTTTCAAAGTAAAAAAACTAGGGTCTCTAATAAAAAATGCATCATTTTCTCTTACCAGCGTGACAAAAAGATGGTATAGGATGAAGTAGATAGCCACCAATGGAGTCAGGGTCTGACTCGTGCGCACCATCGTCTCGTCCATCACCTCGACCCACGCTTCTTGCGTCAATATTTGAAACATAGACATAAAAGCCTGTAATCAAAATGTTAATTAAAAATAAAAACCATGAAAACCTGGTCACACTTTATTAACACACTCAAGTCAAGGGGCTAATTAAAGTTCCTAACGCACTGACAGCGAAAGCGAAAGGCGTGGCGGTATCGGTTGTAATGTTCGTTATAATATGAAAGAGAACGCTCAGCCCCGACCGATGTTCTATACATCTTCCTTCGTAAAATTTCAAACATTACAACTGATACCGTCACTTCTCCGCACCGATTCCGCTATCAGTGCGTTTGGAGCTATATTGCCACAATAAATATTACATCAAGTGTGTTACCTCAGGAAACGCCTCGAATTTTGTGAATTCGCATAAGAAACAGAACAGCTGCATTGATATCGAGGAACTGATCACCAGCAAACACATTGTGAAAATGATGAGGCTTCCCAATTTCTTGCCGGGGCCAAATATCTTGTATACGAATCCTTCCAACAACGGCGAAGCTTTGATCAGTCTTACTATTCTTAGCACCTAAAACCACAAGGAAAAAAGTTAATAGGAACTTTGATCAACAAGGATGATGCTGTTTCGAAAGGTCTTTTTTAGCACAGGCCAATACAGCTACCGCAGTTAAATTGACACCTCAACGATGAACAATCGATATTTCGACGTTGCAGTGTTACCGTTTAGTACCCGTTTACTGTTTGCTAGCCTTAGAATTTGCTAGATTGAGAAGTTTAAAGCGTTTGTCGTGACTTTGACAAGCCTACTTGAACTTCTATTTTTGTCGGAGATGAAACTTAACCTGCTATACATCGCGCGGTGGTTTAACCTTTCGTATGCCGGAACGGCCTGCACATCTGTAACCGTCGGATGCCGTGTCCCGTATCCGTACTTATACCAAGCATACGACGAGTACTGATGTGCGAGCCGCTTCGGCACTCTACAGGTATAAGTACGGATACGGGACACGGCATACGAAGGGTTAAGATCGCTCGGCGAAACTAGTAGGGGTAATCAGCGCATAGGGGGCAATGTGGATAGGTGAAGTGCGACTGATCTACTAATAATGTGTCACCGTCCACCCCCCTTGCTCCTCGGATACCGAATAGACTTACAGATTTATTACTGCGCATACCATTTCTACTTTTCCCGAGCGATCTTAACTCATCACGCGACCTATACTGTAGTAACTGAATTACTATAGCAGTAAGGTACGGTCAAGGACTTTAATTCATGATCATGAGCCACCATAGTCCTTGGCTGTACTTGTTCCCTTGTCGATCAAACGAGTTCCCTATAGAGTCACCTACCTGAAAATATGTGAATCCAGACAAATACAGTTGGGGTATAATATGGATGGTGGTTCCAATAGCCAGGAGCAGCTCAAACTTGTGGACTGAGTGTTTGAAATAGCCCTTCCAACCGAGACACCATATCTTTATCAACGCTTCCAAGTCCAAAAAAATCGTAAATGCGATCTGGAACAGTTGAAACATATTTTTTTACCCATAAACTGTAATACACACATAGGAAAAGACAGGGAGAGGTTGAAAGCCTGATGTCTTGCTGGAAGAGGATAGAAAGGATTATCTGGACAGATATGAGATCTAAGGAAGAGGTTCTTAACATGGTTACAGAATAAAGATCATTACATTGTAGAAGGGCCGTATAATAGGACATTTGATACGACACGACAGTTTCTTTTAAAACCGCTAGAAGGAAAATTCGAAGGGAGTAGAGGCAGAGGAAGGCCAAGATAGACCAATTTTGATTAGGTACCTAAAGAAGAAAGTGGGAGTACGGGAGTAGGTATGTCCGCACAATACACTTAAAAATTATTTGCTCATAATATAAAACTCACCTCAATGTAGTAATATTTTTCATAGAAAAACTCTCTGGGATTTCCATCATGTTTGAAATTCAATGTGGCCGTTATAATGCCGTTCGCTAAAACCACGCCCATTACGAGAAGACGGAAATAAGCCGACCGCAGCATTTTGTGGAAAATTTCTGGCGCCGAGCCTGTAAAATGAGATTATGTACTTGTTACGAGTTTTGCGCTATCTATCTTTTGTTTAAAAATGGTGCAAATAATATTAGGATCACTTCGTCTTTCGTGTTTTTGAAAATCCGAAATACCTACATTAAAGTCTAAATAAATGAATTCTCAGTGAACCAAAATCGCAAAAAGACACGAGGCACGACGCGAATATACTTCTAAATTTTAAAGCCTACTTGAATAATTTACATTTCAGATTAAAGGAATTCGTAAATTTGGACTCTACTAAAGTAGTGCGTTGTTGTTAGCTCCACTGCACCATAACGACTTAAAATGAAACAAATATCTTACCCGAATGTTTATTTTCGTCAATCGTGACCAGCTTCCAACAATTGTCATCGCCAGTAAAGAACTGTGTGGTGCTGCCCTTCGTTATTGGGTTCCTCACCCCCCACATTTGTTGAAACTGGACTCTTATTTCGTTGAATGTCTCAGTTATAACAGCAATAAACACGTTCTTCACTAACCAAGCAAGGAAGAAGATCATAGTGCTGAAAACAGTCAGTCGATTGGTGATCCGCAAGACATTTCGAGTAAACTCACAGAGGTAAATGGTTCAAAGGAAACACGAAAACATATGTTGATAATGGCTATTCTTTTCATTATAATCGCTTACCTGAAATAGAGAGCAGATCTCCAAGTAGGCAAGGAATCGATAGCACGGTACATAATGAAAACCCAGCCTTCCTGGGATGAAGCTTGATAGACCGTAAATAAGCTAGTCACTGTAAAGAGGGCGTAATAATCTTGTAAAGTATTTAAGTAATACACTTCAACGTCCTTTCATTAACATTGAAAACTAAGAAAATTAAAACTCTCCCTTTTAAGCTGTAGCTAACACTAATTTTGACCACTTGCATTGAATGGTCTTATTGTCTAATGTATTGCTCATTGCTATTGTACTTCCTGTCATCTTATACAACCTGAGTCTAAGTACATTACAAAACTGTTGTACTTATATTGTAGTTTTGTTTAAGACTAGTAGAGAATGTGGACATGTAGAACAAGGTTCTGTATTAGAATGTACTCACCAAACTCCTCAAAACCGTTGAACCCCATGATATATTTGGAAAGATTAAGTTTCATGCACTTCATCCCAGTTGGACATTGATACCCAGAACCAGGATCTGGTGAACAGAAGGTATCAGGAATCGCCAGCGAGTTTATAGTTATATCACTGAAACAAGAATAGTTAGTTATGTTACTACTTTTACCTTGGATGAAAAATGCCTAGTTTTAGTTCAGATTTTGATTAATCAAAAACATAAGTTCATCAAACATTACGTCCATATTCCCAAATGGATTAGGCAGAGCATATGAAACAACATACAACATCAAAACCATGACTACTTCACGTCATGTGGTCATTTCTTAATTATAGGTTTTAAGTTTATAGGTACATACAATAGTGACAAGCAGTGGCGTAGCTAGAGGGGGGGGGGGGCGGCCCGCTTAGGGGTGACACTTGACTATGAACTTCAGTAGTCAATGAAAAATTATGAAAACAAGAAAAACAGTGTGGTCACACTGTCGCTACATAAAGATGAATCATAATTATTTTTTATTTTAACTGTTTTTTTGGTTGGGAGGGGGGGTGATACCTACAATATCCGCACCTGGTGCCTACCATGCTAGCTACGCCACTGGTGACAAGATGCTAGTCTGTCGCCAAAAGCATACCCTAAACCTATTCATCCTTAATCACCTCTTACGACATTCACAGAAGAAATAGGGTAATAATCCAAATTCATACAATGTTATATTTAAAATCAGGCTGTACATATACATCAGATAACAGGGAACAGGTCTCATCTCAGTATGAGAAGGCTTGGGCTGTGGTTTTCATACAGACAATATTAAAATTGGCTTTTTTTTTACTTACTTTGGATCAGTAGTGTTCCTGACACAGTGATGAGTTAATTCTCCAAAAAATTGTACTCCCAACAAGCTGTATAGTGACATGAAGAAGAGAAAGAACAATGTTACATTGTAGATCTGTTGACTTGATCTCCTGCAAAGAAAATGACAGTTTTTAAACATGTAATTTAATGTTCATCCTCTTAAAATTATATTTTGAGTTACAGGAATAATAATCTATTCCGTGTTGAGGTAGAATAATGTTCAATATTTAGTTATACAGTACTGAGTAATACACACACAACACACAGTATTAAAATTAAATCTATACTTACTTGAATATTTGGTTAATTCTTGACTTTGGCATAGAAAACTTCAGGAACACTCTCAAAAATCTTATCATAATGAGTGGTCTGGGGGCTCTCAGAATACTCAAGTAACTGTATCTTGGCACAATTGCTGTCAGTTCAAACATTTGGAGGAGAACTGATACCCATAAGAAGAACACCATGGATGCATCAAATTGGCACCAATGATCTTTCAAATATGCTACATCACCCTGAAAATAAAATGAAAATGTAAGCCTTTAACAAACCAATTACTAGCTAGCTATTAGATGAGCAACAAACCAAACTCATGGTTGGCAGAGACTAAATTGAATAATAGTGAAAGTGTTATTATAATTTAATTATTATGAACTACACATACTTTATTTGAAACTTTACCTTAAGAATCCCACGAATGTGCATTTTGGCAATCATTTCAGCAGTAAAAAAGAGAGTAACACAGCAATCTACAGCAAAAGTGATTGTTTGGAGTGAGGGGTATTTTTCAAAAGACTTAGGTGTATTAAGTGATACAGAAACTAAGCTCATTAGAGCACAAAGTCTTAAAATTCTCCTGACCCATAGCTGAAAAATGAAAAAAATATATCTATTATTTGTAAACAAACTTGTATAGAAGTATAATAATAAAATATGTTTCCATAATAACTAATACAACTAGTAAATACTTATCTCACCTTATTTACCCATTCGATATCGGCACTCTCGTTGAGAGATTCTTCAGGGCCGTAGTCTGCTAGGACAGGTTCCCCTTTAAGACTTTGTTTTCTACCTAACATCTTGTCGTTTGGCGTCGCACTATGATAATATTTTATGTACAATTCGGGAATCTTGAACTTTGTAATTTTGAACGAGTAATCAGTAAATATGCCAATATTTGGAACATTTTAAGTAGCTCATAAGAATGATATATTCAGAGGAAACTAACATTTTTATTTCCGACTCAAGTTTATTGATTTATTTCAAATCAAATCTAATACCAAATACTGAACTGACAGCTGACAGCTTAAGGATAGTCCGATCCACTCAAAAATATTATATACATTCACAATCGCAACTGAAAATTACTAGAAATGCGTTTCAAGTAACCAAAATGTTATAATTTATTTAATAACATAATATAAACAATAAACGACTGATGTTCATGAGTTTTTGTAAAACTAAATTTGATAAAATAATCCACTTATTTTCTGAGTTCAATTGTTTTCATGCATAGAACGGAACGTAATATTTTTGACAACTAAATGAGGGGCACGACAGGATAATCGTCAAGTTCATCTATTATTTGCACTTTAAGATGCTAAGGACCCCGACGTCCATACAATGCGCTGTAACCTATAACGAAAATGTTTATGATAGGAAAATAAATGTCACAACATACAAAATAGTAAAAGTAAAGTAGTGTCAACGCCTACTCAATTATTTTGGATTGATACTAATACAAAATTTGATTATGGTTCAGCTATGTCATCTATGTTTGACAGTGAATGGGAAAACAAATACAAAAAGTCTGATTATTTGACTTGCTATTGCCAACATTAAAATAAAATAAGCTGTTGTTTGTTTGTTTGTCCTTCCGTTCTATACTATTTTATGGATTTGTAACTTTTGCGGCAAGTGAGAAGAAAAGTTTTTAGTTTAGTTTAGTTTAAAACTTAACTACGTTCTAATCTTGAGAATAAGATAGTCATCCTTAAATTTTTTATTAAGAGTGGTTAAAGATACCTAAAAAAAGTGTTTGATATATCTTATAACAACATGTAAAGTTTTAATTAAATTAAAAGTTTGGTATCTGCATTGATAAGAGTGTATTTCCATTATAATTTACTATAGAAGATCGAATAAATAATAACCAAAAATGTTTATTTATATGAGTAAGAAGGTAATTAAATTTTTTGTCATTTCTTTAGTAACCATGGTGACTTGGCGGCCTTAATGTATTATGATTGAAAATGTGCTGAATTCTCACACTTATCATGATAATATATTTTAAATTTCAGATCGCTATTCCCAAACAGTCCAATGTTACCTGTATATCTTGGAACCATTCTTCAGGTTACATCGCTGTTGGCGGAGAGGAAGGAATGCTAAAAGTTCTGAAACTGGAATCTGGTACATTCTGCAGTATTTAAACTAACCATATTTTTTGTAACACAATATGAAATAATACCAACACTGTATATTGAACTTCGTAAAACAATATACTCACACATAGGCAACAGGCAGTCTTAAGACTGAAGTGATCTCTCCCGGCCAACCATTAACATATGTTTATTTTTTAAATGGAAGTTTAGCAGCTATTTAAATGTCACAAAAAGCCTGAATAGAAATAAAGATTGCTTACTAAAATCCACAAGATTCAAATATTTGACTGTTAGAAAGTAACACTAAAATCTCTTTAAAAAACCTGCAGGATAGAAGGTTACTAATTAGATTCTTTTGTCTAACTAGACAAGAATATGCCAGGTATTCAAGGTATTAATTGAGATTCCAAGTATTCCAACGGATTTCTGTTAAAATGTTTTATTTTTATTTTTTTTCATTAATATTTTTAAGGATATGTCTTAAATTAAATTTTAAGATAAACAGAAAAACACTTACTAAACTTGATTAGGATTAGATAAGATCGAATTTAAAAAGTTAAAACTTTATTTGTATTTTATGTGAAGAACAAAGAAAGTTTAAATTAAGTTTGGCTGTCAATCAATCAAATCGACCTACCTTACTGGGTAAAGGACTCATAATTTTTACACTGTAGGATTCTGAGCCAGTATCACCACAGTTTTCCACCAAATCACTAAATATTGCCTCTACCTACAATGGGCAATTGGTCTACCCAATCAAAATCTTGTCAAAATCTTTTATTATTATTTATTAAGGTGGAGGTGGTAATCTTTCAATGAATCTGAGTCTGGAGGGCCACACAGGACAGCTGCGTGTTGCCGTGTGGAATGAAGTCTACCAGAAACTGACCACTAGTGATGAACATGGAGTCATCATTGTTTGGATGCTCTATAAGGTTTCTACATGTTTATAGAAAATTAACATTACAGTCACCAAAGTCTAACTTGGCAACATTTTAAGCAATGAGAGTAAGTTTGAACATATTTTTTTCCATGGAAAAGTTATGTGCGACCTTAACCCACTACTTAAAAACTAGCCATATTAATGGCTGGGGACTGTCTTTTTTGGAAATAAAATTGTCCCTAAATAAGCTGATAAAGCTCAAGATGTGGCACACACTAGCTCCTTTAATGGTATATGTGTGTTATAGATGCATGTTTTTGATACTTATTAATGTATTTTTTTATCTGTTCATTATTGTATGTATTATCTATATTTAGTATATCTGATTATTATTTTCTTTTTTTCATGACATACTCACCATGTTTCTCTTTTTGTCAGTCTCAATAATTAAACTTCCTCTCTGTCCCCCAAAGGTTGGGTATTAGAGATCCCCCATTTTTCTTGTATTTTTTTTTTAACAATAAAGTGTTTACTTACTTATAAGCCAGCTAAATTAAAAATAAATTGTTGACGTTTTTTTCTATTTTCAAGGGTTCCTGGTACGAAGAGATGATAAATAATAGAAACAAATCAACAGTGTCAAGTATGGCTTGGGGGTCAGACGGGCAGAAGATATGTATTGCCTACGAAGATGGTAAGTTCGCGAGAGGTATTAATCAGTTTAAATACAAGGTTGAAACCACAGTAACCAATCAGAATTTCTGTTGGCATATTCCCCTGAATACTAATTGTTGCATGATTTATACTGTTTATTATAAAGCTTTTGTTTAACTTGCTCTGTTAGTATGTAATGGTAGTTTTAGCAGCTAACACTAAAAATAGAAAGAACCAAGAATGATGGCACACTTATCCCTGTGGGAAAGACTGCAATAGAGATCTATTTCCAGGCAGATGTTATGCCTGGGGACCGAAGTCCACCGAGAAAAAGTTAGAAGTTGTATTTATGCAACCAATCTTCGAAACTTCGTTGGCGCGATGTAGGATCATTTTATTTCGGCTACTCGACGATAGGTGGCGCTAGGACTATATTAGTATCTGTACCTTAATGCTGAATTAAGAGTGAAATGTTTCATAAGCTTATTTATGATTTAGGTGCAGTAATAGTTGGTTCGGTGGACGGCTCCCGAGTTTGGGGCAAGGACATAAAGGGGCCGGGGCTGGCCGCCGTCCAGTGGTCTCCAGACAACTCGCAGTTGTTGTTTGCTCTCACCAACGGAGAGTTGCAGCTGTATGACGACCAAGGGAACTTGACTGTGAGTTATAGTCTATTTTTTAATCTCATACTAAAATTACATTAACAGTGTTGATCGGAAGTGTTCAAGATATATTAAATTTAGTATCGATTTTTATAGGTAAGTTATCCCACAAAATAATCTAATAAACACTGAAAATTGCTTGATTATAATAATAACATTTTTAGGGTTCCGTACCTCAAAAGGAAAAAACGGAACCCTTATAGGATCACTTTGTTGTCCGTCTGTCCGTCCGTCCGTCCGTCCGTCCGTCCGTCCGTCCGTCTGTCAAGACCCTTTTTCTCAGGAACGCGTGGAGGTATGAAGCTGAAATTTATATCAATTACTCAGGTCTACTGTCCCTTGAAGCTGTGAAAAAATCAAACTTCTAAGCCAACGCAATCAAAAGATACAGCCGTTTATGCCGCAAATTTTCGACACTTGCAAGGGAATCAAAACCTACAGGGTGCTTCCCGTGAACTCAGAATCTTGAAATTTGGTACGAAGCAACGTCTTATAGCATAGATAAAGGAAAAATTTCGAAAACCATAAATTTTTAGTTACATCACATAATATATTTTTTTTTAATAATTTTAAACTTACTACCCATTTCCTCATAAACGCGTAGAGGTATTAAATTGAAATTCATACCAAATACTCAGGTCTATAATACTTTTAAGCTGTAACAAAATCAAACTTCTATGTCAACGCAATCAAAAGAAACAGCAATTTAAGCTGCATATTTTGAAACTCGCAACTACTCGCAAGGGAATCAAAACCTTAAATTTTTTGTTACATTACAAAATATATATTTTGCAATAAAAATACCATAGTTATGACTCGATTGTCGTAATGAACGAACTTTGTAAACCTTGCAGGTTTGTACGGAACCCTCGGTGCGCGAGTCCGACTCGCACTTGGCCGGTTTTTTTCTTACAATATAACACGGGGAAACCAGTTTTACCCGGTTGAGCACGTGCGTCGCTCGGATTTCTATGTGCTCCGCGACCGGGGTTTAGATGGGAAACCCCAGCTTAAATCCATTAGATATAGAAAAATAAATCCAAAGAAACAAAAAAAATCTTCCAATTATTAGCAAGCAATATAGCCCTAATGTATGTAGTGAAGTAAGTTTAGGGGCTGTTAATATTTTTTTTAGCTTATCGTGTCAATATTTGCCTTTTGAACATTGCCTTAAATTTTAAGTATTTATCCTTACACCAATCCCTAAACATGACTATGTGTATTTATGATTTACCTTGCTTATAGATGCCAGTAGCGATAAATGG
Source organism: Adoxophyes honmai (assembly GCA_005406045.1). Taxonomy (NCBI): domain Eukaryota; kingdom Metazoa; phylum Arthropoda; class Insecta; order Lepidoptera; family Tortricidae; genus Adoxophyes; species Adoxophyes honmai. The sequence continues at coordinate 60,746 of BHDV01065400.1, forward strand.
AGTCACCGGACCTCTGGACGTGATATCAATGGACTGGTACGCCGGCAAAGCACCCCCAAACAGGCCTATACTAGCGATATGCTACAAAAGTGGGCTAATTCTGTTGATGAAAAACTGCGTTGAAGAAGGTACATAAACATTTCAGTAATTCCGTGTTCAAGTATCCATAACTATGCAGTTCACTCTTGCGTTAAAAATATTAAGGATACCTAATAATGTGCAGATTTGAATAGTACATGAAATTGTTTATACCTACTAGACGTATGCTTACGTATGGTGTCGGATTTAGAATCACGCCTCCATTTCTTCTATGGGTGTCGTTAAAGGCAACTATACCTTATCGGTTTAGGTAGTTAAATCAATGTAAACAATCTTGACGTGTCTTTTTATTTAAACATACACTTTATAAATCGAAATCTTTACATTTTACAATTTAGGTATGAAAAATTCATTTACTTTCATGATTGAATTGTATAGTGTAACGATTTTCATTTTTAGACTGTGTATTTCAATAAAAAGACATGTCAAGATTGTTTATATTATTTTAACTACCTAAACCGATAAGGTATAATGAATTAGGCTAGCGATCTGTTACAATAAACACACTAGAATTTGATTGCAAGACCAATTACGCCAAACCTGTGCATCATTTCATTTATATTAGGTACTTCTGAATGATAAAACCACATTCAAATTGAAAAGTACTACATATTTGATTTCCAGAGTAAAAATACACCCAGAAAAATAAGAAATGGTTCTGTTACAGACAGTATTGTGGTGGAAACCAACATGAAGGCGATCGACTGCCATTGGAACCACAATGGAACTGTTTTGGCGGCAGCCGGATCCACCTCTGACAACACTAATGTTGTACAGTTCTTCAGCGCATATGGAGAGGTAACTTTTGGGCAAAAAATCAAGGACAGATAAATGTCGCATGTTTATTAAAGTCGGTGGTATCGGTAGCGGTGTCGGATTTAGAATAACACCTGTCCATTTCTTCCGTGGATGTTGTAAGGAAATAGGTTAAGGCAGCTATATTCAACCTGCGGCCCGCGAGCCGCATGTGGCCCGCCAGGCCTTTACCAATGGCCCGCGGGCAGTTAAAGATAATTTTAAAGTATTCTGAATTTTGCGCCCATATGCAACGCGTCGGCAAAATACTTTGACTTTAAACGCTGGTCTAAAATAGAGTATGCTTTTTTCAGCACATTCGAACTTTGCGCGTGCCAGGCGGCGCAATGAGATCTCTGACTTGGGAGAAACGTTCTCTCCGCCTCGCCATAGCGATAGACTCGTTCATCTACTTCGCTAATGTAAAACCGGACCACAAGTATGCGTTCTATGGAAACACCCTCGCGTATGTTTCTGGCACAGAGACCGTCACGTTTTGGGATACGGTTACGCTACAGGTAAATTTGGTATAAAAGTATGTAATCATTTCCATTACAAATGTTTTGCCGTTACGCTCGCACTTGAGCTCGTGGGTCGCACTGTGCGAGCGTGAGGGCAATATTGCTGCACGCGTGCGACAGAGATAGCAGCGGGTCATCGCTCGAATTTTGCTGTGCTCCGCGACCGGCCTTTAGCTGTAACTGCGAAAGTTTTACTAACTCTAAATGTTTGCAAGCTCCCTTTATCAGTTCCAATCAAAGTCTCTTCCAATAAAACCTTTTGATTATTCCAGTCGTGGGTGAACCATATTCCCGATGTAATTGACATGTGTGGCACGGATGAATACTGTGCTATAGTCACCTTGAATACTCTTATCATTTCAAACCAACAAGGAATCCAATGCGACGGTAAATGATCATTTCACGAACATCAAACTATATGTTGAAAATTACCGGATAACTCACGTTAAATAAATCGAGTTTAGCTCGACATGTTTCGGACTAATTCGTAGCCCTTCATCTAGGAGCCGCGGCAGCTGCTGCGCGCGCAGAGAGCCGAGGCGCGCAGTTCGCGTTTGGCAGCAGCAGCTGCCGCGGCTCCTAGATGAAGGGCTACGAATTAGTCCGAAACATGTCGAGCTAAACTCGATTTATTTAACGTGAGTTATCCGGTAATTTTCAACATGTGTGAGTCTCACGGTAGTTTAATGTATAATGTAACATCAAACTATCTTTCACCCTTTCGCTTCAGCCACTCTATGTTGATCACAAATCAGCCTGTCTTTCCGGTACTGGGTAAAAGCCTCTTCATTTACATATTTTCTTGTCCTGTCTTATGCTATATGCTAGTCATATCATGTATGTAACCATGCAAACAGAGCACTACCTACTAGCTCTTCTTAAATCTTATAGTGGTTGGCAATAAACTTGACCAGTTTTAGGTGGTGGGAGTAAGTTTTTTAGGTAAAAGGGATGCGCGAACTCACCCCCACCACAAAAAACTGGCCAAGTTCACCGCCGACCACTAGGTATAATTACACCAAGTTTTGGTTTCAGCTAAAGCGGTTACTATTCCAATGGTTTACGTGACAATCAACAGCAAAGCTACAGTTGTGGCGGCGTCTAAGGAGTCATTCCTCATTTGGAAGTTCTCAACACCTACAAGACCAAGTAAGACTTTAGCTGTTCTCCTTCAATTAAAGCATTTTTGGCTAATATTTGACACAATACTTGAAAAGTAGCGTCCGTCAATAGTTCATTGCTTCATGGCGCATCCATCCATGGTTTGCGATTCCTGAATTAAATCATTGCAGTATTTGACAAATTGATGATAACTTATGTTTAGCTAGGTATTCCATAAGTACATCAATCCCATGTGTCTTTTTTTGTTTAAACGATTTGACGATCTTAACAAAAAAAACTATAAATTTGACATGTAAGTCTTAATTTAATAATGATATGTTTCCATTAAAATAAAAAGTAAACCTGATTTTTCACAAAAACGACAAATTAATCGAAGTCCTATCATGACAGAAACGGTATATGAGAATACAGGCAAAGGCACCACTCCTTCCTATGCTGTAGTGTTGTTGAAATCTCATTAATGTGGGTAGTCATTTATTAAATCTATTTTCAGGGAGCACCGAACACCTATTCCGCGCCGACGGATCTCCCGTCACCTCGGGAGACATAGGGTTCCAGGACGACACGATCTGTTGCATCACGTGCTCCGACAGCCACTTGTTGGTCGGGAGGGATTCGGGAACAATATTGTTCTTCTCGCTCGTCAACTTCAAGAAAATCACTTCAATCAATATGAACTCTAGGCCGTACAAGTTGGGGCTGAATTCTAATTCCAGGTAAGACTTTTCGTGTCCGCTTCAAGTGAAGCCTTCTGAATCGTGAATTGTAACATTTCAGCTACCTACATCCAGTTTGTTACATTAGGGACTTCTGTTTTATAAACACGACGACACAAAATTGGGCGTTTGACATTATAAATATAATTTTTGCATCCTAAATTACATGAATCATAGTAAAAAAAAGGTTCACCCTAAACTTGTTTTTAATTTAGGCCGCATAGCACGGTAAGGCACGAGTAAAGTAACTATACCTGACAATGTACTAGAGACGTCAGAAAATAACAGTCTGCTGCTGTTGTCGTGTGTGTGTGTTGCTGTGCTGAGTCTACTGAACTGCAAAATTAAAAGGGTGTTATTTAACAGGTCAGCATAGTATTAGCATATTTGAAAGCAGAAAAATATTATCTGTCAGCAGAAATTGTTAATTGGTCAGCAACTCATGGCCAGCAAACATTTCAAAATCAATCAGCAACTTATGTCATTCAGGATGGCTGTAATTATTTTTGTACTGCATATTAATTATACAAGCAGCAATAAGATGTTCCTGTTTTTATAAAATTGGGTAAGCACTCAGAGAGTAAGCAAAATATATAATAATTATTTGCCATAACACGGTTCTGCCTAACACTCCTCCTCGCTTCGCTCGTCGTCGTACCTAAATGTAACCTTCCTAGAGGGATCCCTTAATTTCCCATACATTTATTTGTCCCCTACATTATACACACTGCACACTGAAACAGTCTGGATCTAAATAATCACTGAAATAATCTATACATATAATAAAGCAAGAGAGGGTCGAAAGTCTGTACATGGAAGATATTTAGGAAAAAACTATTTAGGGGGCTTTAAAATCAACAACTGAACACGTTTCGATGATTTTTAGAATTTTTGTCTGTTTGTCGGTTTGTCAGTTTGTCTGTTTGGATGTTCGCTCATCATGTGAAAACGGCTGAACATTTTTGAATGCGGTTTTCACTAATAGGTTAAGAGCTCCCCTGAGCAGGCTATAGGCTATAAAAAACAATGACTTTTTACATTTTAGATTGGAAAATCTGGCTTTGAAAGAGTTTTTTTTTATTTCCAGAAATCACAAGTAAAATGCTTGAAAACAACGACTTATATAAGGCTA
>BHDV01065400.1:75128-87130 GCA_005406045.1 Adoxophyes honmai
GTGCGGCGCGCGCGCGCTGCAGCACGAGCTAGTGCTGCGGCACTCGTGTCCCATGTGCCACACGCAACTCTCCTAAAATCTCCATAAGAACTTACCGATTTCAATCTTTTAATCTTAGTTCCATTTAGTTTAACTTTGAATTGTTATGAATTGCTTTATTTATTTGTAACCTTATGATTTCCGTTTACTATGGAATCGTGTCGTGTCCACAATAATTGCTATGCTAATTAACGAGTAGGTAGGTTTAAGTTACAGTGGTCGGCATACAACTTGGCATTGAAGTTGTATTTTTGGCCTATGTGGTAAAACGGGACGCGGGGCGTGGGGGGTTGTTCCGTAAGTCGATTGGTCCGTTGTTTATCATTTACCTCCTGCACCGCGTTCCGCCCCTGTCAATGTTCAATGTCAAGCACTAAGTTTTTTAAGTGTTACATTTAATTTTCAAAATGATAAAGACACATTATGTGTCGAAGAGACATAACTGTGTATAACTGTGTACTACACATACTGTATATGTATAGCAATTTATATTGTGCTAACTAATACCTTGACGTGCTTGTGAGAGAGTCGTATGGATCTTGTTCAATGTCATGCATGCAACTCTCAATAGCAAGGTTGATAGTGGTATAAGTTAAATTATGTAATTTTAATGTGAATTAAGACGACTAACCAGATACTCTGTATTACCTACATGTCTACAAATTCATGACATGACACAAGCTGGATGACGTGGTGAAAATGTGGATGTGATTATGTAATTTTTTTATTAGTTAGGTCCTTGCCTTACCTGTGCCATGTGTGATGTAGCCTATTTTTTTAGGCTGGAGCATAAGCATAGATAATAGAATAGATTCACATCATCACTTGTATGCATTGCACATTGTCAAAGCATTTTACATAGATTCAGGGTAAAAATATTCCCGTTTAAATTAGTAGTATCAATATTAGGTATTATAGAATTAAATAGATACGTAATTGTTCTAAATCTCTTTATTGATGGTTTAAAACATGTGTTGCACAATCTGTTTTTGAATGTTGGTGTGACTAGATTTAGTTGCATTCAAATGAAAATCTAGACAATCCATTCTCTGTGAATTCCATACATCTGAATGACAAATAAATGCATTTTGTATTGCACATTTTTTTTTACAAAGATTAGAAACCCTATTGGCCAGATAAGAAATGAAAACCAAAGCAAAATTAAAACCCTTTCATTATACTAGATAACACATACCGAGAATAAATCTACCTAAATTAAATACATATCCTATTTGACAAGGTAAAAGATACCATTTAACAGCCCTCATTTATTTTACAAATACTTTAAATTTGATCTGGTAATGAAACCAACAACTGCTTATTAAATTGGAACATGAGATATATTGAACAAAAGTACATTAGGGTATTCAGTACCTCTTATTACCCTAAGTAAAACTAATTTACTATTGGGCAAAGTTACTATTCGGAATATCCATTTTAGAGAATTGTAATGTGTTATCAATTATTTGAAACAGCTCTGGAGGTTGAGGGATCCTTCCAGTTTCTAACTTAGACCACAAGGGTATGTTGTCTAAAGATATTTCAAATGCCCCAGAGGAAACTAATTGGCCTTCCAGCATGTTGGCCAGGAAGAACATCATCATGCAAGCATAGAGCTTGTTCTCCAGGCACCAGCTCCACCAAGCCGGCTGTGGTTTGTTCAGCCATGCAAAGATGTTGACTCCACTCAAAATGCACATGATTACAAGCATTTTCCCAAAACCCTAAAACAAAAAAATGGCATTTGTAAATTAAACACAATAAGGAAACACTACTATATTTTGTTAATCAGTCTTATCAAACCTAAATATATAAAAGTCCTGGCAACACTCAGTAAGAATGCTTTGGTAGCAATAAAGACTTGATCTGATAATGATTCCTGAAATCTGGCTTGAAACTGCTCTAAACCAGGAAGAAATGCATTTGCCCAGCAGTGAACACCAGCCCAGGCTAACTACACAAAAATAATCTTCAATCAGCTCCAATTGCTTAAATAATTATGGTAATCATGGTTTTGTCTATGTCACGTTTTGTGTGCTCTGCCTACCCCATTTGGGAACATAGGCGTGATTTTATGTATGTATGTATGTATTATGGTAAGTTAACACCTAAGTGACAAAATTAATCAATCTGAAATAATTTGTTTTCATATGGTTACTTTTTGCTTTTGTTCAAATAAGAGTCATGTTTATCATAGCAGATAAGAAGACTGGTATTTAGTTTTATACAAGATATATACATGATCTTCACCACTTCATTGACTGAGTGTCACAGATAACAAATAATGATAACAACTAAAGAGCTAAACAGTGTGTAAATGATTTAAAAATTGAATACTTTTAAGTGCTTCAACAAAACCAAGATTTAACTGCATTAGCACATAAATATATAATGCATGAATCATAATATTCATTATAGCTTACAATCATCCTGGAGAGGTACATGTTCATGCCAGGGGGATCATAATTTGCTCCAATGACCGAAATGTCTGGGTACTTTTGAGATATAATTCCAGCGTAGTCCTCAAATACTTTTCTGTATCCACAGGAGTAACTGCAAAAACATCATATAGATAATTAGGTTAATCAAGCAGGTTAAAATTTTATCAAACAAAAATAGGTGTATGAAAAAAAGTTAATAAACATTTCCTTACCAGTAATAGATATTCATAATATGACCTACTCCTTGCCCAATTTTGGAAATGCTTTCTGCATCATTTTCGGTGGCTTGTACATAGTTATCAGCAAATAATAGTGCACACGTAAATACTACAATCACGCTTATAGATACGCGCGAGTGATTAAATAACGACATATTTAGTTGGATATTAGACGCAAGTAGAAAGTGATCAGAAGATTTCAATTTCTTTACTCGAAACGAAATCACAAACTCGTAGAACACACAAATTAATCGTCATTCCAATCCAATGACTGACAGATGAGATGAGATGATGGAACGAAAACGATGGAATGGAAGGAAATAAGAAGGGAAGGAGAAGTGTTGCCCAGCTACATAATGCATTCTATTCATTAACAATCCTGCTTTTGGACGTTTTCGCAAACATTCTAATAAGGACATTATTGACTTTTTTTGCCGTTCTTGCGCCAAGTACGCGCACTGTTTACTACAATAATTTAATTATTAACATGAGCGAAGTGTTTTTACTGTTTTACGGTTTTATCAAGTTTTTTTCTTTTTACTGCTTGATCGATAAGAGTTATTTGAAATAGTAACGTAATATTGTAATTCTACATACAATGGTTGCATGGCCTTTTGTTTAACCGAAAAGAGAAACTGTGATAAAATGACGTCAGATGTCATGAATTCTATCTGTGGCTGTGTACGTTTTAGAGATGTGACCTCCTGACCTCAGGAACCAAAAATAAAATTTAAAAAATATGAATTTATTTTAAATCCTGGAATATTTTTCGATTTCCAAAATACACAGATTTTTTGAAATAAATGCAAAACTACCATGTAGAGTATGAACTTCACCTCTAAAATAATATTTCAAAAAACGTTACCGGTTCGCTACCACCAAATATAATCCAATATCCAATATTCTCAGTACATCACAATAACAAAACAGAGAAGTTTTATAATGTCTAAAATTCGAAATGACTTATGCCTAATTCTTAACATGCAGAATTTCTGATACCCCATTAAGAGCCCCCGCACACTGGCCACTCAGTGGCGGCCACACTGGAGCGTCTAGTGGCCGCCACAAGCTTCGGACGCGTTTTTCCATACATTTTATACTGCATCGGCGCACACGGAGCGTTTGAGTGGCCGCGTCCGAGCCACAAGCTGCGGGAGTCGACCGCGCTCGCTACTTGTGGCCGCGTTTTGTCCTTCAACTCGCGCGCACACACGGCCACAGATGCCGTCTTCTCTCCGCCCCAATATAGATAACATTTTAATTATTGAAAAGCAATTTGTGCTGTCCATTTTCATTGCGAGAAGTTAAAATTGGATGAACCCAGTAACGCCAATGAATTGGACTTCGATGGTTCCGAATTCGGCGACGTTTTCTTATATATAATAATATAAGCGTCGTAGCGTAATAGCTACGACGTTTGCCACAACTAACGCGATTTTGGTTTGTTTGGATAAAGTCGGAGGCATTGTCGACTTGAGGTAGCACGAAAAGCACTGAACCGTGTTTGACAGGTGCGATGGTGTTTGGAGCAAACCAAGTTTGTGGTTCGGTCCAAACCAAATTTGGTCGTCTGGCGAGTCCAGCAAACCGTTTGGAGCCAACCAGGTTCGTGGTTCGGACCAAACTAGATTTGGTCGTCTTAGGGCTTAGGCGTGACGGTTATGTATGTATGTAAGTACAATCTACTAAAAAAGATTGTCACGTACCAAAACAGTTTTCTCCTACTATAGTTAGTAAGTAATACCACAAGATTACCGCGTATTCTCAGGTCACGCTTTCGTTGGCCAGACTCTAATAAATTCATACATACATACATACATATTCTCACGCCTGTATTCCCAAGAGGGGTAGGCAGAGCACATGAATTATAAAAAATCCAGAGCCACGTTTAGCAAATTCAGGGTAACCAGATGGTTAAACGTGATATTACAGTGACAGGTTGCTAGCCCATCGCCCACAATACACTAACCCTTTCCCAGAGTCGACTCTTACGACACCCACGGGAAGAAAGGGGGAGGTGCTATTCTAACCCGGCACCACACGGAGCAAATTCATATTTAATAAAAAAAAAATCTATTACACATCCCTAGCCCATTTGTGTCTCACTCACTCATGCTCATGTCTTGCTCATGTCAGATGTCATGACATGAGTTGAATTGAAAGCAGTGCTGCCAACCCTACAGTTTTAACTGTAGATCTACAGTTTTTTGGAAAGTCCCTCAGTTTTTAGTTTTGGCCTCTAAATCTACAGTTTTTTGAGTAAAACGCTACCGTTTTTTATTTACCAGTCCTTACATTAAGTCAGGTACAGTAAAACCTACTACTCTCCACCAGGAAGTACTGATCACCCTATTAATATTTTTAAAATGAGTGCTGCCGCGGAGGGGGACCTTTTTCAGTTGCATTTTAGTTATTGTATTATTTGTTAAACGGTCCCCCGACGCGGCAGCACACATTTCTGAAATATTAATAGGTTCTTTTCATGAAACTGAACGCCAACAGAGAACTTTTTTTACGGTTTAGGTAAAAAATATATATTTTATTTTAACAACTTATTTTTACACGTAATTTAAGCCATAGAAAAAACTTTTTTGTTGCTGTTTTTGGTACGGAACCCTTCGTGAGCGAGTCCGACTCGCACTTGGCCGGTTTTTATGTATTTATGTGACATTTACAGTTTTCTACAGTTTTTTTCGAGCATATCTACAGTTTTGCGCTATGCTGGGGTTGGCAACACTGATTGAAAGTGTAAGTCAAAACAAAAAGTCACTATCAAGACTTAAACAAATTCACCGAAAGAACGTGATTGAGTGTAATTTACTGAATTTAAGTGAATATCTGTTCAAAACTATTGGGATCAAATGTCTCACAATCACTGCCACAACGGTTGTCATGACCATGACCATTCGAGCTCAGAAGAATTAGGTATTCAGTATAACCTGTATGAAAAAATTGATAAAGACAATTTACAGTGTTTAAATGAAGCTGTCGAGGGCTCAGGTAAAACAGTATTCAAACCATGGGACAAACGGCTCGATAGAGAACATGTAAGTTATATTTCTAATAGGTTTTCCAATTCTGCAACATAGGTGTTTAACTCATTGTGCGTTTTTTTATCTTTTCTCTTTTTACTAGCAGACATACAGATTACGAAGACTGGCAACCTCCGTATTAACAGGAGTTTCTTCAAACTATGATTTTTATTAGACAGCAGCAGACATATGTCTGCTATGGAATTTAGACTGTCATTATAGGGCATTATCTATATTATCTAGTGAAACCGTCGAGCGTGTATGACGAGAGTTATGAATGTAATTGGAGCGAGAGAAGTATGTCAGAATAGAAGCGAAAGACGCTCTGTTGTCTCTGCCTACCCCGCAGGGAATAAGGTGTGACGGTTATGTTTGTATGTATGTATCTAGTGAAGCTAACACTTTAGCCCTTTTCTTCGCAACGTTGAGTATTCTCAACGTCCGAGACAAAAAAATCTCAACGCTTTATCTTTCGTATCTTCTGAAAATTATATTAATAAAGTAATTCCTTATATCCGAATGCATCTAAGACATACAAGTTTTTTGCCTTGACATACCTATAATGACACCTAGAGGCAAGATTGCGCCGAGGTAACACGCGACCGCGGGACACGAAGTAATAAAAAAATATTTAAAAATTATTTTCATTCTACTGTGATTAAAACTAGTATTGAATTAAGTTTTTTAAGAGTTGTGCGTTACATTGCCGTATATATCTAATGTAATTGATTTAAATGTAACGCATAATTACGATGCAAATTTGCATGTTGAGTATTCTCAACATTGCGAGACTTTGAAGCGTTTACCCGCTGGGGTACATGTTAAGTATTCTCAACATTGCGAAGATAAGGGTTATTAACACGTCTAGCCTATTTTCTACAATAACTACGTTTACTGTGTTTTTTTGCATTAACATTCATGCTTTTGGCTGTGGTGTGTTTACTGCATCTTTTTTTTTTCGTTTGCTAACTTGGTTATCTTAAATAAGGTCACCATCATCAAAATATGGTACTAGTGCCTAAGTTCTGACATGAACTGCTTCTTCTGCTGACAGCAGCTACCGCTGCAGCTACTGCTCTGAAGAAGAAATTGTCTTATCGCTCTGAACCTTATTCCCTGCCCTGCTCTTCAGAGACTACATTTCCCTTTTGACGATGAATCTAATCCATTTCAAAGTATTCCAGTAACACTCTCAGAGAAATTTCTTTTTATGTATTTATTTTCATCTATGGAAAGGTTTTTACAATATTTATGTTTAAAAAAAGTAGTAGAAAACATACAAGTAATATTAAAAAGCAAACCTAAAGTTCTATTGGCAGCGGCGCAAGACACAACTTTCGATGGTTAGGGCTGCAGACAGTCCCCCTGACCGATACGCACCGTATCAAGAAGTACCGCCTTCTGAATTAGACCCACGAATCAACCGTCTAGCTTGAGTCTTTTGAAATGTTCGTCGAGACTCTTATTCGTACGAGACATCTTGCTGCGACGACTATCTGTACGATGATTGTCTAATCCACATCCCACTTGGCGGTAACCTCGTGAGCCCAATTGTCGTACTTGCTGAGCTTGTCCTTCTCGACCTTGTCGAGATTCTCGTCATGGGGAATGGCGATGGTGATGTCTAAACGCACTGTCCGACGCTATGATCGGTATTACCACAATATCAGGTTTATTGACAACAACAATAGTCCTATCCGTGATATACTATCATTCTCAGTAGAGCGTAACACGACCATTCTCAAAAACTGACGCCGGTGTGTATTTGTAATACGTCACTTCAGATTCTACAAGACTATATCGAAGACGAAGTTACTGGTGGATAATTATGGCTACATTAATTAACATTTTGATATAAAAAAACTTTGTGCCAAGTTTCTTGGGGCAAATTCTTCTTGGCAGTCAAGGTATTTACGAAGCGCTGGTAGAGTAAACAGGGGATGTGTAAAAGAGCCCTTATGGCCTACTTGCATAAATTAAAGTTTGATTTCGGTTTTTGATTTTTGGTATGACGGATATTGTCGATAACAAACTTGTCGTCATAAGGACTTCTCAGATCTTCTACGGCCCTCGAATGCGTCTGATATGCTAATATAGAGGTATAAACAATACTTATACAGGTTTAGGAGGGTGTAGACACCTTGAAAACGGATATACAAATATGGTATGCCCAAAGTGCAAATTGAAAATGTCCCTTTTAGCAAAATAGATATTTTTTTGATAAAATACAAGGTAATTTGTTTATTATTTATGTCCTTGAGCAATGCGCAATGTTGAGAATACTCAACATACGTCATCACTAGTTGTTTATTGAAAGTTGGGCAATGTTGAGTATTCTCAACATACAATATCTTCACATAGTACATATGTGGATTTTTTTTATTATTTTTCTTAAGCTCCTATAACACCTGACAACTCATTTTGACGTACAAAATAAAAAAAATATAGAAAAATATGTCTTGGTCGTTAAAGGGTTAGAGGAACCTACGTTAGTATGGAGGATACCAGTCTCTGTTTGCTAGTTTTTGCTAATACCAACCTTGCACATCAATTGATATTCTGGTCTCATGAATGAACGAGTTATTTTTGTAGTATCCACTTTCTAATTTTCTAGATTTTTCTACTTAAGCCTCATCAAATAAAAGATAATAATAAAATAATTAACCAGTACTATCATGTATTAAACATGTGAATGAACAGAAAGTAGTCTAAAATATATTTAAATAACTAGATTGGCTTGAAAGTATCTTGATTACATTTGTTAACTCTGTTTTCAGTTTGTTGAAAGTGATGCAGATGAAGAACTGTTGTTCAATATTCCATTTACGGGGAATGTCAAACTCAAGGGCATCAAAATATCATCTGAGGATTCAGGTGCCCACCCAGCTAAGTTAAGATTGTGAGTAATGTTTTATTATAAATTTAATATAAATGGTGAACTTTAAAGGTTTTGATATTAGGTTTATATTTGCTAAACAAAATGTCTTGGAGATATCCAAACCTAAAGATAGCAGTTGCTGCTTAAAAGCCTATTCTGAAAGAAAAAGACAAAATATCGCTGTTGACTTATTATGAATTGTATTACATATAATTTTACCTACATTTACTTGTTGGAAAATAATGTGGTATTAAAATAAAACTGTTTGGGTTTTTGATGAGAAAAAACTGGCCCAAGTGCTAGTTGCATTTGTGCGCTAAGGGTTCGGTATCATCTGTAATTACAACATTAGTTTTTATTGAGTAACTACACACTATCAAAGATAAATGATTAAGGTACAAGCTTAACATTGCCATTGTGCCTATTAGTCATCAAGGAAATCAACTGCTAAAATAAATTTATAATTGCAAAGCTTTATTTTTGTGATGCAGCTACAAATTTAAATTTTAAGTTTTGATCTTTTACTTGTACTATACAACTTTGGTTTGTGCCATATTTCACGCTTATAAATTAAAGGAAAGTAAGATCTTCACAGTCCGATAGCAAATTGATCTTATTAGGATTGTTTTGTTCTTTCAGAGGTACAGAACCCAAAAAAAAACTATTCAGTATCTAAACAAATGTTTGGTACAAGCAAAATTTATTAGCAGCAGTAGTATTATTAATTTTAGTTTTTTTTTACTATCCAAAATTGAATAGATTTTTTTTATCAATATTTCAGGTTCAAAAATAAACCTAACATGTCATTTGATGATGTGAGCATGGAACCAGATCAAGTTTTTGAACTTCACACCGACAGCCAGGGTGTGCTGGAGTATGCTCCCAAGTAAGTTGTTTTGTCTAGGCTGAGAAACTGTAAAACTGTCTTTGCTTGCAAAATGGATGCGGATGTAGCAATTAAGAGTACTTGTAATTCCAACTCACATCTTAAATCCAGTGTAGCTGGACATGTTTCGGTAGTTGGACTTGTATCTATAGAATAGACCTTCATCTTGGAGCCGTGGCTGTTGCTGCTAAACAGGCACTTACCTTTTTTTACCAGAAAAGTGATGTCTAGTCTCCTATATGCATTGCTTTTGCAGAGACTGTAGACAGGTTCTGTAGAGAGATTTTAACCTACTTGTGTAACCAATTTAAAAATATGTAACATTATAAAGCATGGTCCTCTACTGTATAATACCTACTTGACAGTAAAACAACAAATGATAATTTGCTGAAAAGACAGAAATAAATGTTTTTGATTAAATAAATACCTACTAAGTAAGTTATCTAGTCAATAAATAAACTAAACAGTTTAATTATTCACTAGTTAATAAGCCATGGCCAGTAAGTTCCAAATTTAAAATATTTTCTTATTCTATTTTTCTATTAAACACAAGTAAATTTTACTAATATTCATAATGGCAATATGTTTTTCTTTTCAGAATTGTCACATTTTCGTCTGTGACCCATTTGACTATGCACTTTCCCAGCAATTTTGGTGCCGAAAACACAAAGATTTATTATATTGGTCTGAAAGGAGAATGGACACAGGGACACAATCATGGCGTCACTATATGCACATATGAAGCAAGACCCATGCTCGATGATCATAAGTTGAAAAATCTTGACTCTGTATCTAAACAAATAGAATAATTGGCAAATATGCATGCCATATCATTTTATTTACTGAATAATTAGGGCAAGATGTGGAAGTTGTGTTGAAAATAAAATATTTTTTATGTTTAATATTCTTTTAATATATTTCTTTATTATACATAACTTTTTATTATCCAATTACAGTATTATATTTACAAAACAATGTATTTGTTGACTATACATTATAAATAATTGACTTGTGGATAAGCAATGTCAGCATGATATAAAACCAAAATCAGGAGTGTCTTTACTATTGGGAAGCAAATATATGACGAGTTTATATAAATTCCATAGTTATATATTAATTACAATCGATGTCATAAGATGCCGCGGCTCGTCCACTTCATGACGAGCAGTAGTTCTTATTGAAATAATTAATTTACCAGGCCCAATAAAGACAACTTAAGATCATTTAAGAAATGTGTGTCATATAGGCTAGCTAAGTTTAAATCTAGCACACTTTTTTCAATTATGTTGCAAACGAAAATATTTTAAATTACTTTCAAACGAATCCTATTAAGCTTAATAAAAAAACAAGTATGTAAGTAATTGGTTCTAGTAAAAAGAAAAGCGCGCTACTTATGCTGGCGGTAAGTACTATATTAAAATTAAATTAATATGCTACATGAGGCAGTGATACTCTTTCATTTGTTGTTACTTAAAGTAATGTTTAATTATAATTTCTAGAGGTACTTAAATATTCGCCAACGCATATACCACCAGGAATTATAACTCTTAATCCCAGTAGGTGCCTAATACCCTAGTGTACTATTATTTTTATCACACAATGGGGGCCCACGTCACGATGCTAAAAGTTACAATTATTCCACAAGCACAATCATCAACATGAAATCTATGGAATAAGTTGATAAAATTTGTACTGACTTATATAGAGTAATGTAGACAGATAGCAAATTTCAAATACAGGATCAATAACAGTGACACTCACAAATGGCAATGGTGTGGCCAATCTTCATAATGCAAATAAATAAATAATACTTATGCACTGTAGGCAAGCAAAATATTATTTAAAATTTTGTAATTCCCTATTTATTTTAGTCCTTAATTATTCTGATGAATCTGATGCCAAGTGAGGGAGGATCGCGGATCGACTCATCAGCCACGCAATACCTACCTACCTATCGAACGTAATCGTATCTCCGTTTCTCACTGTCTGTAAAAAAAATACGAAACCTGTGTTTGTTGCCATTGCCCTCAAATATCTCATTTTGATGATTGTCAATTTGTCACTCTGCCTTTTTAAAACGTCTGTAGATTGTGAACTTGTAGCGTCGAAGGCCGGGCGTTGAGGCGTGTTCACGGGCGGCGGCGGCTGCGGAGCCGGTTGCCCCTGCGGCCGTAGCGGTAGCCTGGCTGCCGGTAGCCGCCGCGCGGCGGGAACTGCACCGGCCGGTACACTTCACTAGGCACGTTGCGGATATCCGGTCTCTGCTGGAATCCACCTTGGCTGGACGTCGGCCATTGTTTTCTGCACACGGCACATCTGAAAGGGAAAATTATGCAGTTGTAAATTCTAGGTTACCATTTCTACACGTCTGCTTCGTATATTTAGAAAATAGGTCGCCTTTTACTCCGATAAAGTCTCTATATAGGTGTAGCGCCCAGCGCCACATGCGTCGAACAGCCGAACTAAACGGTTCTACATCGCGCTAACGAAGTTTCGACGAACGGTTGC
>BHDV01065400.1:87246-108751 GCA_005406045.1 Adoxophyes honmai
ACTGCGATGCCTCACCGACCTCCGGTCTAAAAGGGGGGCTGATGTAGCGCCCAGCGCCACATGCGTCGAACAGCCGAACTAAACGATTCTACATCGCGCTCACGAAGTTTCGACGAACGGTTGCATAAATACAACTTCCAACTTCCTCTCTGTGGACTTCGGTCCCCAGGCATAACATCTGCCTGGAGGATCTCTCTATTGGAGTCTTTCCCACATAGGTAACCGTATTAATAACCAACGTGAAAGTTTGGTACTTGCCTGCTGACAGCGTTTGATTGATCTTGGTCTCTTTTGATTGTCGCCTGGTCTGGTTTCAAGAACATCTTGTCATCTTCGATTGTGGACAGCCAGAAAGATACTCCCATTGCGAAGTAATTGCAGCGGCCTAAGCCATTGCACTCGATAGATGGCCTCGTGCGGAACTCCTTCAGACAAGATCCAGGTGAAATCAGGCTTTGACCTGCTGCGTCGGTACCAGCCGTGTGCTGAAAAGTGAGGAATAAATTGTTGATGAAGATAATTTAAAGTAGGTTAACAATAATTTGTTTCGTCTCCGTTGGACCAGTAGGTAGGTACAGTCACCGGCATTAATATCTGCCACAGCGAAGCGTGCGAAAATATCTAATACAACCTACCGCCCCTAGTAATAGAATTATGTCAGATATCTGTGTGGTGTCGGGTCCAGAAAAACACCTCTCCATGTCTTCCGTGGATGTCGTAAGAGGCGACTGTAGTCTATGTAACGTTTTGTGTGCTCAACCTCTATCCCATTTGGGAATACATACATATAGGCGTGATTGTACGTGGTATGTTTGTATTTTTGGATTGTTCTTGTGCTAGATATTGGTGCTGGTGACTGTACCCAGTAGGTAGATAAGAACTACTTATTTTTAAGCGAATTAGCAGTGTTTGAATTGTAAATGTGGTGAAGGGATTGACTTATCTTTCAAATATTGTCGAAATCTATCAAGCCAATAAAACAATTGCTTACCATCAAGAAACTGTACCCAGTCCACAGTTCGTCCCAGCCGTTAGGACACACAGGGACGTTTGTACCTTGACTGTGCAGTGCGATAACCTTTGTCGGTGTTTCACATACTTGGCACCTGAAAAAGTCCAAATATTACTTATGTCATAATATGGAATTTCATGGTATGAAAAGGAAAATAAACAGCGCATATTTTGTATGGGACTGGTTATGCAGCTTGTACGTCTGTTATTTTCATTTAGGTACATAGAAATTCCCATTTAGGTACAAACAAGAGTTATGTTATGAGGATTCGTAATTCTTTGGTATATGTATTATAGGCTAGCAACCTGTCACTATTATTTTACTTATCTCTTCCGTTTAACTTGAAACCTAAGAGAACATGAAACGTGACATATCCATGGTCTTGTCTAATATATACATAACGTTTCGTGCGCTCTGCCTAACGCATTTGAGAATACAAGTGATGTATATGTAGGTATGTTATGTTTAAGTAGATTAAACTTGTCTAAAAAATCACGTTTGTTTCCAACTCTTACCGAGATATGTATGGTCCAACGTTTCGAGCCGGGATAGGAGTCATGGCCATGGGCATTGGTTCAGGGGTCGACAGCCAGAAACTGTAGTCTTCGCGCTGGGCAAAATCGCACACCTCGTTTATGTTACAGAACATGTAGGGCATGGTAGAGAACCGACGTAGGCAACTACCCGCCGCTCCTGCAACCAAACACTTGTTTTTTTAATTTGATTAAATAGAGAGGTAAATTAATTTTGAATAAAAAACTACGAGATATGGGCATGATGTTCATGCCATTCTCGTTTTATTTATAGGTAACGACTAGCAAAAGCAAGTCTCAAATAATCGGTGTTGTAGTGGAGATTTGGATTCGCATTGGAGTGGAAAACAGTAAAAAAAGATAGTTTTTTGGAATTCTCAAGTAGGTAACCGTTCAATCCGGTTGAGTACATTTTTTATTGATGTTGATTAGAAATAGTCTTGAACTAAAATCTAATACATACCTAAGTCCTGTCCATGTGCTTTGCCGTTCGCAACGATATGCATGAACGAAAACCCTTCCCACATCGCTGAAGTACCAGCAGGGCATCGTGGAATCATGCTGCTTTGTGAATGCATAACAAAGAAATAGCCTCTTGACTTTGGCACGGGCGGCGGCGGCGCCGGTATACCGGGTGCTCCTTGCGCACCGCGGCGACCCTCGTCGCCTCGCATTCCACGCAAGCCTCTTCGTCCTTCACGACCTCGAAGTCCTGGTGGGCCATCAAAGCCTACGGAGCCCATATCTCCGAATTCACCTTTTATCCCTGGGAAACCTTGTCGGCCAAATGCTCCCGGTTTTCCGTCAATTCCATTTCTCCCTGCAAGTCCTTGCAAACCCATATCACCTTGCGGTCCCGGTGTGATTTCTGATGCAAAAATAGGTATACCAACGTCACCTTTCATTCCTTTGGGACCCGGATAACCTTCTGGGCCGTCGAGTCCCTGATCGCCAGAGTACCCTTTTAGACCTCGCTGTCCTTGATTCCCGGGATAACCACTTTGTCCTGGTTCTCCTTGTTGTCCTTTAATACCTTTAAGTCCGTCTGTGCCGATCCAACCAGGTATACCCTGCATACCTTTAGTGCTTATAGCAATACCAGCATCCCCTATGTCTCCTTTAGAACCTGTTAGGCCCGGCATTCCTGGCATTCCTGTACGCCCAGGAGCTCCAGGTAGGCCTCGGCTACCCAGCCAGCCATCATTGCCTTTCATTCCTTTAGGGCCTTGGAAAACTAGACCTTGTTGACCCGGCAAACCAATAGGGCCATCCAGTCCATATTCACCTGGAGCACCCTTTTGACCCATAGGGCCAGGCCAGCCGTTAAGTCCGTTCAAACCAGCGCGACCTTTTTCGCCTTGCTCAGCCCCGATACCATTTAATCCAGGCAGTCCTGGAGCACCTTGATCACCAACTACACCTTTGAGGCCAGGTAGCCCTTGATCTCCATAACTTCCTTGGTAACCTACTTCACCTCTTTCACCTTTTATGCCTTTTAACCCATAAAAACCAGTGTCTCCAGGAAAACCACGGTTACCTGTGAATCCTTCTCCTCCAAAGTTACCCATATCGCCCTTAGTGCCTGTAGTTTGGCTTGTATAACCTTGTTCACCTCTTTCTCCCTTAATTCCCATATCTCCCCTAAAGCCTGTTTCGCCCTGGAACCCTCGATCTCCTGGAAAACCTGGTAAGCCCATTCGCCCCGGAAATCCGACCATCCCGTAATCACCTTTCTTGCCGGGAACCCCAGCAAATCCACTTAATCCTTGATGTCCTTTAGCACCAACGATACCGTAACGTCCAGGTCGGCCTGGTTGGCCATCAATTCCTTTGTCTCCTGTTACACCGGGTAAGCCGTCTACACCGATATCACCTGGTTCACCTTTGGTCCCGGGAGCTCCAGGTAATCCGTATGCTCCAGTATCACCTTTTTCACCTTTTATACCAATCCATCCGTACATGTCTTGACCTGCATCTCCGTCATCTCCTTTTAGTCCTAGCAAACCATCAAATCCTGGGCTACCAGGAAAACCTGCTCTGCCTGGTTCTCCGAAATCGCCCTTATTTCCGCTATAAGCATCATCTCCAGGAATTCCTTGTGGTCCAGTATAACCAATATCGCCTCTCTGTCCCTTAATGCCAATCAAGCCTCGCAATCCAGGGATACCTATGGATCCATTATCGCCGCGAATGCCTTGGAATCCTGGTGGCCCTGCCACACCTTGCTTGCCCGGCGGCCCGAAATATCCAGGGCTTCCTGTGTCACCTCTGTCTCCTAGTTCTCCAGAAACTCCAGGTTTACCGATCATTCCTGGGAAACCTGGTTGACCAAGCTTTCCGGGTTCTCCACTAGGACCTCGATACCCTCTTCGACCGGCTTCGCCCTTCGGTCCCTTCGGGCCAGGGTCGCCGTCTAAGCCGTGGCGGCCTGGTGGTCCTTGGTCTCCGATTTCTCCAAAAACACCTGGCAGACCTGGTCTTCCAGGCATTCCAGGAGCGCCTTGAACTATTAAACCTTGTCTTCCTTTACGACCCTGTTAACACAAGAGTACTTAATTTATAAAAACGAAAAATCTACCTACTTATAATGGCGTACATGATTTAATTAAGTAGATAAGCAACAATTAAGAAGTTTATGAATAAGTGTCAAAGTAGAGCTTGTCAGCTTTATAAAAATACTACAAGAATAGCGAAACTTTTGGACCGGTTTACTTACTAATAATATGAAAAAAAAAATTGTCATACTTTTTACTTTCTATTTTTTGAAATTGAGAACCTTCTCTTTATGAAGTCGTTTAACATGTGACAGTTTTGCTGTAAGATATAGCATAAAAAAGAAAAATACGTACGGCAGGGCCCATTTGGCCATCTAGACCATTGTCACCGGGAAGCCCCTGAATTCCCTTTGGGCCAATAGGCCCAGGGTGGCCCGATATTCCCGCAAAACCTTGGAGCCCAATATCACCGATTTCACCTTTCGCGCCGTCAAGTCCTCTCTCTCCTGGTATACTGGATAAACCAGCTTCACCACGAGATCCTTTCTGTCCTTTTAATGCTTCATAGCCTGTTGCGCCCATCCTTCCGGGGCTACCCGGCTCACCATAGGGCCCTAAATCGCCCTTTTCTCCAGCTATTCCTTTTATTCCCACTGGACCTTGTAGACTTATTCCAGGGAGGCCTTGATCGCCTCTTTGTCCGTTATATCCGAAATAACCCTGATCACCTTGTTCACCTTTTCTTCCGCGGAATCCTAAAAAATATTGAAATAAAGAAAGTATTTTCATTTTTTCAACCCCCTCCCCTCCCCCCAACCCCGAAAAATTCAGATATGAAGAATATTAACAATACGGAGAGCTCCCATACATTTCTGTATAGCAATCGTGATTTTTTTGGTTTTTGGGTCGATAAATAATGGTAACAATTGAAATGGTGTGATTGGGCGATGAATGGCACGGAACCCTTCGTACCCAACTCCGACTCGTACTTGGCCGACTCTTTTTCTTCAACCTAGATAAAACTTAAATTCTGGCTTCGCCCGTGACAGTGGTAAATGGTAGCTTTTTTGCTTTTATTGAAAATGTATTTCATAATTTGAATAATTTTCAGAGCAAGCTAGATTGTCAAATGTATAATTTTTTAAAAACCTCAATAAGTTTGTACATACGTAGATTTTACCTTTCATTCCAACGTATCCTTGGGGTCCTCTTTCTCCTTTGACGTTTAATTCATGATTAATAGCGTCTCCGACCTCTCCGGGTAACCCTGGCTCGCCAGTCTCACCTGGTACACCCCTGAAAACACGTATATATACATCGTGTGATATTAAAATTAATCCTTTTTCCTTATCTATACTTATAAATTAAAATCTCCCATGTGTCTGAACGCAATAAAGTCAGATAGTACTAAATGGAATTTGATGCGATTACATAAAGTTAATCCTGAAGGTTTGTAACTTTGTACAGTATGCATACAAATTAAGCGAACAAACCTGAAATATATAAATGAAAAATACTTAATATTAATAATTACTTTTGACCAGCTTCTCCTTTTTCTCCTCTGTAGAATTGGATCGGGCCATAAGCGTTCTCACCGGGACGGCCGGGAATGCCGTCCCGCCCTCTCGAGCCATTCAAACCCGGTAGACCCGGAAATCCATACTCGCCTCGTGGGCCTTTCATACCAGCGGGGCCATCCGGTCCTCGCAGACCAGGCCAACCCGGGTCGCCGATGGGACCCGCTTCTCCCATGAATCCTGAAATACGCCTATAATATTAACACATTCATTCATAGCAGTTGTACACCACACTACCCTGAACTGTGGAGCTTGTTGAGAAACAGTTCCAAACAAAAATACATACCTAAGTTCAATGGTTTGTAAATTGTAAAATAACTATACCTGTGTCACCCGGGAGTCCAGGGTCTGCTCTTTTTTGGTCGAAGGGCGGTTCAATAAGTCTACCAGGTAATCCTCGCGGACCTTCTCGTCCAGGATTTGCTGCTAAACCTTTTATTCCCTTACTGCCCTTTTGACCTCGTCGCCCAGACAAGCCCGGTAGTCCTGGTTGGCCGCGGGGACCTGGTAACCCCGTAAAACCAGGCTCTCCTCGTACACCAGGGAAACCCTGATCACCCCTTTGACCCTTACGTCCAGGATAACCTGCAAAAGGTGATGCACAAATTACTATAAAATTATTGTTTTGAAATTAATGGACCTATGTTTTTCATATATATTGATTAAAACGGGGGAAAAGAAAAGTATTATGAACCGAAATAAATCTCGACTCGACAGTAAAGTCAGCAACGAAAGTCCATGAACACATCCAAATTTTCAAAACACCTGGACTCTATAAAGGTTCATATGTAACTTAAGTGGTTGTTTGTTTAACTTAAATGTCTGTAAATACACTTGAGAACACCAAAATTGAGCACCATTTTTGAAGTCGGTTAAAATCGAAAAAAGTAGAGAAGTGTAACAAATGAGCGAGTCGGCTGTCCAGCCACTTTTCCATATAGTATAATGACCGGCCACTTTTGGAAATATATAGTAGAGCTATTTTTGAAAAATTATAATGTACCTAAACGGAATTTTGTTTGTCACTATGTTCAGTTCAAGTGTATAGTATCTTTTGTGACGGTAGCTACTTTGTTCGAAAAGTTTCGTTGCTGTCTGTATAAGTAGTAAGTCCGTCTTAAAAACACGATGGGACTGTCGTTCGTCTAATTAAGTTAGACTAGTTAAAAGTAGCAATAAATACAATTTTAGAAAATTACCTGAGGGACAGTATGGGCAATCATCACCACGTATTCCTTTTGGTCCAGGATACCCTGGAAATCCTGGGGTACCTGGATCTCCGCTCAACCCAGGACGTCCAGGCAAACCGTCATCACCCGGCGGACCTGCGCCATGAATACCAGTTCCTGGATACCCTGGCGGACCCGTTAATCCAGTATCGCCAATGTCGCCTCTTTGCCCAGGCAGACCATCTTGACCTGGCGTCCCATCTTCACCTGATTCACCTTTTACTGTATCCCCTTTGAAACCTTTAGGGCCCATTTCTCCTTGTAATCCATGGTTACCTGTGATACCCCGAGGACCGAGTGCACCTGGGTAGCCACGGTCACCTGGTTCACCTTTAGGAGAGATTCCAGGGTTTCCTTGGCGACCAGGAAAACCTTTAGGGCCTGGCAAACCCGTAAATCCAACGTTTCCAGGAGAGCCGCGTGCGCCGTTTATACCAGGTTCACCAATAGGGCCAATAAAGCCCACTGGACCTTGAGGCCCTTGTGAACCGCGTCTTAGTGGTTCGTTTAGAGTTTCGTCGTATAATCCTTTTTCGCCTTCTGGTCCTTGTTCACCCGGATTTCCGTCTCTTCCAGCTTCCCCTGTCTCGCCATCTAGACCGTCCTGTCCGTCCAGTCCCGTGTAGCCTGGTGCGCCCTTATCTCCTTTCGGACCTTCTGGCCCATCTGGCCCTCTTTTTCCAGGCTTCCCTCTGGGTCCTTGTTCACCTTGATCTCCTTTGTAACCTTGGGTGCCGCGTATACCATTTGGTCCCTGAAGTATGAAAACAGTATCAGTAAAAGTGATAAAATATTATTACTAAGTACATAACAGTTTAATGTTGATTTTTAGTGGTTTTAATGGTTTTTAGTATTACTTCTGATTTTCTTTATTTACTGACCCGTCAGTGTGGGACCAATTTTTTTATAAGATCAAATTAATTGCAAGTAAGTGAATACTCGTATGTTATTATTTGTACACACGCACATACATACATACATACATACATCAAGGCTGTACTCCCAAATGGGGTAGGCACAGCATACGAAATCTCACATTATCAAAGACATGACTATTTCACACTTCGCAGCCACTTCTAGCATATTTGAAGTTCAAAGTTAATAGGTACAATAGTGACAGGATGGTAGTCTGCCGTCTGAAGCATACCTAAACCTATTTATCCTCAGTCGCCTCTTACGACATCCACGGAAGATATGAATAGGTGTTATTCTAAACCCGATACCACACGGCAAATTATTATTTGTGATACATGAAAATATATTAATAAGCTACTTACGGGTAACCCTCTTAGGCCAACTTCTCCTCTGGCTCCCTTAACTCCTGGCGCCCCACGGAATCCTTTAAGACCTCGATTTCCTTTCGATACAATGGTTACATTTTCGCTAAATTTGTCGATTAAAACTACTTTGGTCGTAATTCCAGCATCACCAACGAAACCTTTCTCTCCTTTATCACCGGGCGGCCCTAAAATGTCGTCGCCAGGTGCTCCTCTAGGTCCAAGTGCTCCAGTAGGCCCCATGGGACCCTACACAAATGAAACT
Organism: Adoxophyes honmai; assembly: GCA_005406045.1. NCBI lineage: Eukaryota > Metazoa > Arthropoda > Insecta > Lepidoptera > Tortricidae > Adoxophyes > Adoxophyes honmai. The sequence continues at coordinate 95,635 of BHDV01065400.1, forward strand.
CTTATTAAAGCTATACCTAGTAGAAACACCAATAATTATGTATACAATATGTACAAGGCGTTACAATTTTAGTATAACTGTAGCGTATTAATTTTAATCTAGTTTATAATACCTGGTAACCTTCTTCTCCTCTCTGGCCAGCTTCTCCTGCGTAACCTGTCGGTCCTTGTAACCCTGGCGGGCCAGGATATCCGCCGTCACCTCGGTCTCCTTTTGTACCCCTTGAATTTGCACCCCCTTCGCCAGCTAAACCTCTCAGGCCTTTTTCGCCGAACGGTCCCGGTGCTCCTCGGTCTCCAGGGTAGCCTTGATAGCCAGGTGGTCCTTGAACACCATCGTGGCCACTACAGCCATCAATTCCCGGTAAGCCTGCGATACCTTCCAACCCCCTTTGTCCCTAAACAACATAATGTATGTTTTACTGTATGTACAAAACTGGTACCTACTTATACATGGTGACTTTTAATTGGTATACTCGTACAGGTTTTTTTTTACTACCAATATATTTAGAATAAAGTTTGACTCAATGTGTATTAATGTTATTATTTCACTCTTAAACTATTTACTATCTACAAAAAAATGTGATAAAGAAGAAAAATTCTAACTACGTTTCTTGCAATAATTTTCTTTCAAAGTTACATTTTCTATAATAAAACTTGAAATAAAATATTTATAGAACGTTTATTTCAAAAAAGATTCATTTAGTCAAAATTGTCTTCAGTTACTGTTTATCAGTCATCGTGTATAAAAAAAGCTTTCAACTTACTTGCGTTAACTACAATTATTTTGTACATTACATTCACAAAGTGGCCGAATAAGGAATGTTTCAGATAAAATAAATTTGTACCATGACATAATGCAAGCTAATGGTGGATGATATGCATAAATTTCTTCAATTAGTAAGCATTTTACACTTACTTCTGGCCCAGGAAATCCGGTGGGTCCATATGGACCATCCGCCCCCTGAAAATGCATTAAAAATTGTTAAAATACTTAAGGAAATATTCATATTTTTACAAGGAGAACAGTTGTCTTATATTTTTACTGGTTTATGTCCTAAGTATTACGATAACAGGCGTGTACCGGACACTTCCAATACAAAAATATAAGGATCAAAATGAGTGCGGGATCGGGGAAATAACCCATACACGTGTCAAATCGATAAGGTACATTTGAGAAACTCATTAAATAATCCGCGTATGACATTTTTAAGTATGTTTTTTATATGTACTTTAAAAAATAAGTAACTTAGCTGTGTTGATTGTGTTACTTACCCGCTCTCCTTTGTCTCCCATGTCACCATATTGTCCGTTTTCACCGAATTCTCCTGGGGGTCCACTTCGGCCGTCCGGTCCATCCTCACCGTAGTCGCCCTGAGGTCCCGGGAGCCCGAGGGTGCCCGGGCGTCCCCTGTCCCCTTTGATGCCGATGCAAAGGTTGTCGCATGCCGTTTGATTGCATACTACCTGTAAAATTTTAACTTAATGAAAAATGAGGAAAAAAGCAGTAAGTATTAAACTAAAACTGATCAAGGGCGGATCGGACTCGCGGACCAAGGATAGACAGTTAGTCTTTTCTCGTGACCGACATTAGAAGCTGATTGGTGTACCTATAAATTCCGACGATATTTGTAACGATATTTCAATATATATGTGCCTAGTTAAATTTATATACAATATGCATATGTTCCCAAATGGGGTAAGCAGAGCACACAAAACGTGACATGAGGGTTAATTGACCTTTAATTTAATTAATGTACCTAATCATCCTGAAAATACATAAATGTCTTTCAGATTTCTATAAACTTTAGAAAGTATGTCTTATTCTTTTGAAGTCAATTAAGGGCAACAGGCTTGAAGTACCTACATACCCTTAAATTTTACTTTTTAGCGTTTTGTGTGCTCTGCCTGCCCCGTTTGGAAATTAAGGCGAGATGTGCCTAGCTAAGTACGATTGTTAATGATTATGTCATATGTTATACGACGGTAACAACTACATACTGTCATGGTCTGCCTCACGGTCGTGTTCAATTACTTTACCAAGCTTACTAGTGGCTTCATATTTAGATGGATTTTGCAGTACCATTCGTAACAGAATGATGTCAGCAAAAGTTACCAGTTTTAAATCTTTCAAGCATTACATCATTACATTTTTGCTACATCACAATTAAGAATTATAATATAGTTATCAAAAAATAAGTCGCCTCACCTACCTACCAGGCTTTTTATGGTCAGCCATAATGGCACAGATTATTATTTAAGAATTTGTTTAGGTATGTCTTGTTATCAAACTAAGAGTCCACATTACATTCATATACAGTTAAATGATATGATCCTCGTTTACATTCTCAGAAAATGGATATGGCAAAGATATGACACGACATTTGAGCCTATTAAGGCGCCGTTTGAAACATCATCAATTTGCGTAACTCATCTCATCAACTTACGCTTAAATTTATATGACGTAATGCACTTGTAAATTGTTCTCTGTATCTACTGATTAGTTATTGCAATTTTAACAAGAACCCTGAACTAGATGCGGTTACACACATTTACTGAAGCAGATGAAATTTTAAACTCTTTGCATACTCACCTTAACAGTGTTATGTTTTATGGGAGCACCCCAAAATTAGGAAACATTATTATTCCGAATGCTAAATAATTCCAAAATGTTATAGTTCCGATTGCAGTTTTCTGCTAATCCACAAAAAACATTATAGGTATCTATCTCATAAAGTAAAAGCTAACACTAGGTACCTACCTAAGGTTAGGTTTATGATTATGACTATACAAATTAATAAGATTTGTAATACCATTCGAAATAATAACTATCCATGTTTTATGATTTATATAGGTAGTGTGTATGGATTATGTTTCTTTTTATTTAGAAACTAACCTTTTACCTAACGGTGGCAGACTATCTAGAGTCCGACCGTGCAATTTTACAGTGAATAAAATTAGAGATAATAACACTGTAGATCTAACGCATGTTTCACACGTGGTCAACTGGCGTTAGATTTTAGTAGTGTTGCCTAGATATTTAATTCTTAAATCTTTATTTATAACTTCTTATGCACTTGTAAGTGCAGTTTCTACCAAAGCGTCCAATAAGAACTTAAAGTACTTAAACTAAGAATAAACTAATAAATAGCTATGAGTAGATACAAAAACATAATCATTTCGATTAATAAAAAAAGCAAAGTAAGTGTGGTTGGACTCTAATATGAAATAACTTGTTATATCTAGTTTGTTATGTTAGAGAATAACACCACATGTGTGTTTAGAAACGAAAAGAGTTAAACGTTCTTGTAGTGTTAATCTTGAGTCTATTAAGATTAAGCCTTTCCTCCGATATTAAGATTCAGGTGTAGTTGATACACCCAGAAAAATAAGTACATCAGATACGGTCACCCTAAATATGTAGTGGGGAGTTGGGGCGTTTTAAAACGTCTTTAATTAGGACAAAGCGAATTAACAATCGTTTAATTCTGTTGATATATCTTTAATAATGTCGGTCGACTATGGTACGAATGAGTCATTAGTTGCAATTCAAGGAACAAGCTGGATAAACAATCATTGCTGTGTTCCAGGCGATAACGGCCATTCGCACATCCCGCGGCCGCCCCGCCGCGCCTCGCCGCGTTACCACGAGGCACGTCACGTCACCCTTCAGCCCCGTTATACAAATTAACCGATCTGATATGTTTGGCTTTGTATTTGTACTTATAAACTAGGAAATGGTTACCGCTTGCCGCATTAAACAATGAGTTCTCGACATATCCATCACCCAATGACTAATTATATGTATTAAATTACTTATACTACTTTTAACTTAGTACTTTTTGCCTAGATTTTCAGCATCTAATCCTAAACTGTCCGTTGGACCAGCCATAATGAGAAAAAGAAATACAGAACTGTAAAGAACTTCCTTCTCAAGAATTACAATTTAACTTTGTAGAGATTCTCAGAATCTGAACCAAGCTAAGGTTTTTTGGTAAACTTATGCGTCATCTCGTCAAGACCTATACTAGAGACCGATAGGTACTTAAAAGATGGTAAACAATCTTGACGTGTCTTTTTATTTAAACATACACTTTATTAATCAAAATCTTTACATTTTACAATTTAGGTATGAAAAAACATTTACTTTCATAATTGAATTGTATATTGTAACGATTTTCATTTTTAGACTGTGTATTTCAATAAAAAGACATGTCAAGATTGTTTACCATCTTTTAAGTACCTATCGGTCTATAGTATAGCGGCAGAATATATTATACAGAGCGACTCAAAATGCGTTTATCCACCGACGACATATGTCCTTGCTTCTTGACCATTTCCACTAATTTTATAAACTCAAATGATTTGTTACTCTTACACGCAAAATGTACGGAATGTATCTTAGTAAAACTTTAATAATTGGTACATCTATTTTGTACACCATAATAACACATAGAGGTACCTTGGCTATTTAAAATTAATATAACCCTGCGCAAACTATTGCCCTAAGAAGTTACTAAGTAGTGCGTTACCGTAACATAGTCTGCTCCAAACAAATTCGTAACTTATGTTTTGTGACTGACCACCTAATTTTATTAATGATATAAACGCGTGAGTTTGTATGGGTGGATGTCTAGTCTAGATGGTCTGATGCAAGGATATAAAGATGTGTTTTTTTAATTCTGGCTTAAAAACTACAGGACAGATTGCAATGGAAATTGTCAATAATACTTGTAACTCCGACATTAGTATAACAGAGGCTACTCGAATCACTACTCTTTCGCAGACGAAGTCGCGCAAAGAAGATATACCCAATAATTCCATCATCGTCTATTCTTATAGATATTGTAACTGTGTCAAAAAATGGAGCGTCGGGTGGTTTACGAGCCGTTTGCCGGAATCCGGCGACTGGTGACCCCGCGCGGTCGTAAACGCGCTCCCGATACCCGGTGCGCGGGCGCAGAGGACGCAGACGCAGCTTACAGGAGCTAATTCACGCATGAACTACGAAGAAACAATAACTTTTAATCGTGTGCTGATAGCAGAGTTATAATTACGATGAATGTAACTATGTAAAATAGAACTTAGTTACGAAATAAAGAAAGGAATATAGATACTTACGGAGATTATACATGCTTTTTTGTGCATTGTTTGTAAATGTAACTTCTTAGTATATCTGTTCTTTGAGATGGTTCGATACATATTTAATATCCATGTGAAATGTTAACTACGAATGCATTTTTATTGACCCTTATTTGATATATTGAATCTAGATTAAAGTTAGCCTAGAAATCAATTTTATGAACTAGCTGCTGCCAGCGATTTCGTTTGTGTAGAATTCGCTTAACGCTATCGCTGGGGAACTAGCTGCCTTATATTAATTTTCCGACTTAAAAATATCATACACTTAATCGGAACTTAGCAGATTTACTACTTTCGCTGTAAATATTAATTCCATGGCTACTGAATATTTGACCTTTTGAACTATACCTAGGTACGGTTCACATCATAATTCTTTGACAGCTTTCCTTCAGAAATGGAATTTAATCGGCGTTTAATGGTGCCGGTCATTGCCTTGCGTTATTACTTGTTCCACAAACACATCTTGTGTATCGATAAAGCTTATTTATGACTGCTCATTTTTTATTCTAAATAAGAACAATTTTTATTACTTGCAAGCTTTTATTTAACTTGGCATGTTAGTGCCAGTTAAATCGTGTAGATACCTACTTACTCTGAGTACTTCCAGTGTTCGATTGCTTTGCTGGGAAGTTAAAACTTCTTGTATACTTAAGCACTACCTTGAAATACAATTTGACATTTCCGCTAACTTAATTTTGTTTCACATAGCTTGCTATATTTCCACAACCAGGTCAAAAATGTTCAGCGTACAATTTTGCAGTATAGTTTCAGTGTAAACTGATAACTTTAAATTTTTTGAAATTTTGATGATATTAGAATTATCTTTACCTATACTGTGTTTGAATACTATGTGAGTTGGTACAATAATCTTTTTGGGGAAATTATTATATTAAGGGCCATACTGTGATAGTAACTATTCCTATGACTATGAACCACTTTGATGTTGGATTATCATAGCTAGTAATTTCCCAAACTTCATTTGCAACTGATCCTTACAGTAAAACCGCGCACCTATCGTAAGCTGTCAGCGACCCATACTAAATATAGCACAGGAACATGGACGCACGTTCAACTGGCTTTTGTTACCGCACTGAAACTATTGACCTATTTCACTTTACTGGAAGTAAGCAATAACTTTCAGTGCAATGCTCGCGGCCATAAAATCGCCTCGGCTGCGTAACCAGTTCAAGCCGCTAGCAAACCAATGCATCTAACGTTTTGCAATAAGTGTACCACCTTGTTGCCCTTTCCTGAAATAACTACTGATAAGTGCTATTGCAGTACTTAACACATTTTTGTAATTTTATAAGATAGCTAGGTATCTTAAAACAAAATATTGTTTATAACTAAATCATTCGGAAAAACATTCTGAAATTTAGAAGGTTCTGAATGTGATTATTTATAATGCTAATGCCGAAAATTTAAAGATATTTTCTGGATTACCCCCTCAAAAATTAAATTTATTTTCCACCAATTGTCTCAGTTCTTGAAATATTTTCAAATTCATGTAAAAAAACTATAGGGCTATATTCTACGATGTATGACTTTATGTGACAAACTGTAAGATCTTGACAGCATGTTTTTCTGTAATTTTTTAAAGCGTAATTAAACGATATCGATGCACCTAATGTAAAATTTCAGGAACATCGTAAACTTCCTCTTGGGTTCAATGTTCTGTGTAGGTACGTCACTGCGATAATAGTGCATTTAGTCGATGAATTGTGGCCCGTGAATAGGGTTACCATATCCATTCACATTTTTGACATCAAAGTCCCATCGCCATGATATTTTGCGTTATTTTCCCCCACGAAATAATTCTGTATTTAGTAACAGTGTGTGTATCCTGAAAATTTGCTTTTAATCATTGAATCTTGAATTTCTCTCAAAAGCCTTGGCCCAGGCACGAGATATGTTGTAAGTACGTATGAAAAATATATATCTAATGCTATCCGTAGCATTAGTCGCATGTAAGTCACTACTATATCTATCACTCCAATTTATTTCAGGAAATTGGTACGAAATGCATACTTTTTACTCATATGTAATATTTCATTCTGTAAGATGATGTAAGACTAAGAAGTTTTTGAACAGCTTAAGGTACGTTAAGTAGGTACATCCGTGAATAAGTATTTACACATAATTTAGACAGCTGCCATTGACTGACTTACATGATACTCTCCCTCAAGCTCGCTCTCTTAACTTAAAACTTAATATTACATTTAAAGCGTCAAAATGGGTAGCGAATAATAGGCTCATTGAGATTTCTTAAAAGCTACCAGTCTAGGGGACTATAGGCGACTTTAGTTATGATCTGGATACAACTGGATATGAATGGAAATACAATTGATCGTTACTTTTGAGCCGAACAAACGCAAATAATTTTAATTTACATAAATATTTTGTTTTAAATTGGACGGACTAGGATTAAGGAAACGATCCATTTTATAAATCTACCTTGACGCATCAAAATTTTTGGAAGGAAACTAAAAAAAAGTGATTTTTGGTTACCCTACACGCGGCACGCGTGCATTGACAGGGCGAGTCACCCCGTTGCCACCGTCTAACACCCGACAACAGTTTTATTTATATAATGTAAGCAACTGCCCTGCTGTCAGTGTTGATAATATAAACAAGGACTTCGACACAATTAATATTTTCAAGAAAATATAGATATTAATTCCTTACTACGCAAGCGTTGGACCCCACGTCGTTTTTATAAAATTTCAAATGAGTTTTAACCAATGAGGGGAAAAGAAGATTTGTTAACAGATACACGCTAATTGGGAAGGAACACAAACATATTATCTCGCACTGATACGAAATCGTGGGAGTTAAAATTATTTCGGCAATAATTAATTGCAAAAATTGTGTTATGTACCTAACGACAACTTGATAGCAGTTTCCTGCCGGTCCGATAATAGCATGTACTGGCGCGCCGCGACCTCAATACTCGAGCTTTGTCAATGGAAGCTGATTTTGACCTATTTGTGGTAGATGTCGAGGCGTCATAGGTTTAAGGGATGGATCAGAACTTTGTGAAATTAGCAAACAGATAATATCGTATTGTATTGTATTGTATGACTCTTTATTGTACACAAAAACACTTACAAAAAAAACAATTATAACGATAACAGCCTTATGCACAAAGGCGAACTTATCCCCGAGGGGATCTCTTCCAGTTAACCTTCGAGTGATTGACAGGAAATCTTGATAGAGTAGACATACATACAAAAAAAAGAGAAGAAAACGAGATAAACCTAAAACTACTGAATCCAAACAAACATATATAAATAAATATATCCAATACATAAACATTACATCCTAATACACATAAATAATTATCGCTATTATAAACTAATATATAACATTCAATATTATAAATAAAATATTATAACATACAATAGACAGACAGGACACATAACAACCAACATTTACGACGATTTGTCAAGCCAGTACTCCAGATTAATATCCTAAAGGATTCTTGTGTATGTATCTAATAAAAATACGTTTCATAAGGTTCTTACAAAAAAACATACCCGCCCCCATGATCCCAACGGCTGTATAGGTACGTCGATGACTTTATTGTTCTCACATGTATCTTCTAATATTATATGTTGGGTCCCGTACGAAAACCTCGAGCGTATTTTCAATTTGACTCCATAAATGGCTGAGCAATTGCCTGAGCCTATTTTGAAACCTATAATCCACATTTTGGATCCAAGTTATTACTATATGTCATGTCAGCATTGACAACGCACTTGATCACTGCACAAAAAACGCACTGAAGAATTTTGATCGAAAAAACATTGCGAAGTTTCCCAAACACTCAAAATCAATGAGTAAGTAATTAAAAAACAGTGAAACGAACCCTTATGGTAACACTAAGAGTGTCTGTCCGTTTGTCCTTCACGGCTGATTATTTCAGAAACTGCAAATTATATCGACTTGAAATTTGGAATAGGTTTAAGTACCTAATGTTAACCCTATTGTTTCACAAACAATAGAAAATATGTTTATTTTTTAATATAAAGGGGTAGACAGGGGATTGCAAAATTTTCGGAATGGAGTTGCTAGGTGGGATCCTATGGAAAAGTAAAATGTGATACATGTGTGATGAACAAGAAGAGTTCAGTATCGTAGGCGAAATAGTAGATAGTGTAGATACTTACTTGCTATCTGTTCGTCTCTCTAACCCCAGGCTGTATCTCAAGATCCACGATAGCTAGGCTAGTAGTTTTGCCGCCTATACTCGGCGGTATATTGTTCGGCAAACAACTTGGCGCGATGTTAGAGAGAGAAAGAGTGAATTCGCGCTGCGCTTTTTTCAGGTAAAAGATATGCGCGAATTTACTCTCGCTCTCTCTCTCTCTCTATCATCGCGCCAAGTTGTTTGCAGAATAGTTTTGTAGTATAATAGACAGAGTTCTACCTACTACTATACGTAGAGTTTGATTTCAACTGTTTTTCTAAGTAATTAGTGAAAACTTAGCTACGACGAAATATCTACTAATTAACTACCAGTTGGTAACAACAGTTATTTTCCTCATGTAATCCTATCACGTTTTTATTTATTTACGTTTGGAGATTGTTAATATTCTTAGAATATTTTAAACAAACTAAAAGCTTGCGTACTCACGTCACCATATTCATTCAGCCACGAATTATCAATCATCAGAGGTTATAACCTTAAAAATACGACTTTATTTTAATCGCACGAGATAAGAATATTGTGTTAAAGGCTTCAGTTATGTGGAACACAAGAGTAGGCATATTATATACCAACATCAAGTAGTTGGAGCCCGGAAACAGTCTTATAAAAATATGTTATACCGAACTTAGATGACTGCCAAACTCGCTTCTTGTCTTACACTTTGCACTATTATCTATTCTATTCTGTGACTTTGCTAAAGATTAAGATGCCCTATTTAGTTAACGGCTGTACTCAATTAAGTATCTATACCTACTATATCTACATACCATATTTACGGTAGGAAAGTAAATACGTATGAATAGCCGACCATGGTTGTTGATTGGGAAAATGAGTTGTATGAATTTGTGTATTTTTATTCACGCAGCCCTGTGCAATCTGAAGTAATTAGAATGCCTGCTGTCAATAATACCTAGGTAGAAGTGTCGTAAAATTTACATCAAAAAGTGTCTATAAATTTATCATTACCTATCTACCTATTATATGTAAAACAAAGTTGAATGTGCAATTGTGCATGTTTAAAGTGAACGCGATGAACTTAAACTACGGAACGGATTTCGATACTGCATTCACTATAGTACAGATATTTTTCTCGGAACCTAGTGAGTAATGTTTTTATTAATACTTTGAGTGTAAAACACATGTAAAGTCGGGAAAGGTCGCTAAATTATTAATTTCCATAAATAAAGATGTTGATGGTAGTTATGGACTATGCTGAGACGTTTGCAGTCAAATCAAGGGGATAAGGTTTTTTCGTCAACGAAGCTCGTGCGAAACGCGGAAACTAATTAGGCAATATAATCTTTTTCTATTTCTATAATCTCTTTTCATTTGAAAGCGATGCGCGAACTTATTCTCACCACTTAAAATCTTGTCAAATTTATTGCCGACCACGTTACTACCTAATACCACACCTCGTTATCAACGGTGCAAATTAATTGAAAACGCAAGGACACAATAATTTCTCGACTACTTATTTTGAAAATTAGCCCTAAGGCTCCTTACATGCTCATAATACAAATATTATTATTATAATATTATTTGTGGATGATGACATCTATTTTTGTGTCAATTCATGTATTTAGTCCCTTAGCATTTCCTTATTATTTCAGGCGCAGACTTGCGTGCGCTCGGCGGCAGCTTTTCACACGTCGGCTGTTTAGATTTCTGCCGTTTCCACGATTTTAGTTACTGTAGATTTGTAGAAGTTACTGTAATAAGATTGGTTTTACTTAAAATAGACACAAATAGACAGGCTGACAAATAGTCAGCTCGAAAAAATAGCTTAAGGAAATTATTTTTATTCCTCTCATTTAATATCATACCATAACCGTGATAGGAACGAACCGTGCAAAAAATATTATTTGTACAGAAAACTCGAACATTTAGTCACCGGCTGACCCTTTCATACAGTGCCTGACACCTTCCTACTACGGTCTTGGTACAGTGTGGCTTAGTGTTTTGGACAAAAGCCTTTAGTAATACAACTCTTCGAGTAGGCAGCACCTGACCAGACAATGATGTTGTTATTTACTTAGCGATTTAATAATTAGATGCGGATCCGTGAATTCTTACTATACTGACTAATGTTTTTAGTTTAGTTAGAAACGTACTTAGATAAATTTTGCTTTATTTATACTTTTGATGAACATTTTGCCTCCTTTTCATTTATAGTCATGATTAGTTACTTTGGATAAAATCTTTTTTAGGTCACGAGGCCATGAAATGATAAGAGCATGTTGTTGCCAGTTGGTATGTATAACTAGGTACATACATACCGGACAAAAAATGAATGATAATAGTGCAAAGGTTACCGTAACACTTGATATTAAAGCGACGTATTGTTTTAAAAGATACCCGTATTGAGCAACGAGTAAGATTGGCCACTAATAAATTGTTAGCTTATGCAATTACCTATAGTTAAAATAACTATCTAGCCAATAGCTTTGGCACAGTATAAACAAAACATTTTTGTTTCTGTCTGGTCATTGACCGTAAACGAATCCAAATCATTTGATATTTGGAACATATTTTATGATTAAACTTTCGTGATTTTCACTCATCATAATTTATGTATGTCGAGAGGTAATTAAAAATACCCGTGATTGAGTCCCGCGTATACATAAATATATTTTGTGATTATTTATATTTCACCTCCCCCTTTCTTCCCGTGGCTGTCGTAAGAAGCGACGGGTTAGTGTATTGTAGGCGATCGATGGGCTAGCAACCTGTCACTATAATATCACATTTTATCATCTGATTGATTACCCAGAAATTGCTAAACGTGACACTGAATTTTTGAATTCATGTGCTCTGCCTGCCCCTCTTGGGAATACGGGCGTGAGGATGTGTGTGTGTGTGTATTTATTTTCAAGAGTATTTTACCATCCGTTATGATCAGTTTCGTATCCGCAATATATGTACTTACTACTTTTCTTTACCAAGTCCTTCTCTATGGGGCGAGAAGTTTCCAACGTTTGCTTTGTGAAAAGCTTTAATACAGGTACTGTAAGACAAACAAATTGACCGACGTCTCGGTCTTGAACAATTTAGGCACCAACTTACTAAAAATGGACCATCTTATCTAGGAATCAGAAAACATAAACCAAACTGTAACGCGTAATCTAAATACATACATTTGCATTTACTCGTTGAGGAAACTTAAAACGAATGCGATTGCTAATTATGACCTCAACTTTGTATTTATTTCGAGTGAAGGCTATTTTAGATAGCCTCTATATCACATTAGGTAAACATGTATGTTATCATCAAAGTTTTAAAGTTTAAGCCGACGACTGTTATATCAACGACTTGTTCTAATTATTGAGCACAGCGGGTTATAAAAGATTATTTTTACGTATTATTAATGGGAGAAATACGTACGTATAAAATTGTACAGAAAACGTCCTTCAACGAGTACGAATTTATTTAAGTAAGTTAGTTATATCACTTACCTATAGATGTGCTCGGTATCAATGAAAACATGTGGTTATATTTATATGTAAGTATTGATTTTCCTTTTGAAATGAGTGAATGAATCATTATGAGTTTGACAGTAGAGCTCCATAGCGACTTAGAATATCTTATCTACAAAGTGTGCATGACTGTAAGTACGTCAGCAAAATAATGTCATTTGAGATCCTTCTTCTACATACAGCACCTAGGTACGAATATGCTACCTGAATTGTCAGTCTTATATGGTGCGAGTGACCACGTCATCAAATGTAGGGTCATTTCGCCGGTTCGCGTCCACTTAGTGCAGTTGGCA
>BHDV01065401.1:2855-37052 GCA_005406045.1 Adoxophyes honmai
GTTCAGAGATGGGGGGGGGGAGTGCAGCAAAACGTTATGGCGCGTTACATAGGGGGGAACGCTCAAGTCTTGGAAGGAAGGAAGGAAGGAAGGTTCAAGTCGAAAATCTTCAAAAATTGCGTTACGTAATACTTGAACGCTCCCTAACGTGGTCAATTAGGTATCTGCTAGATGTGCTCGGTGTGTGGTTGAGCCATAAATCCGTCTAATATGAGCTGCGCGGGCGCTGCCAGCGCGGCTAATGGTGCGCTGTTGCGTTCAAGTGCGGCGGTAACAAGCCGCGGCGGTATTCGCGCTGGGAAACCCTGTACCTAACAGAGAGAAGAGAGATCAAAGATATATATGATGTCATCTGGTTTAGCACGGCAATGCGTCCGAGATAGACTACTTAACAGTCGTTTTTGACGTCTGAAGTTACACAATGAGAGAGTCAATTTGGGTGCGACGGTCGCGCTTTACCTTGCTAAGCCGGTTGAAGAAGGGATTTAACTTTAGATATTATTGCAGGTTTTTAAAACTGACTAATGAGTCTGTGCAGTTGTCAACGATTTTCTTTACGATCAAGTCTCAGATTTAACAGCAAAACGTTGCCACAACAAACGTAATAAAGTTTTCCTTTGTCGAGCAATGCAATGTCACTATGTCGTTCACTGTAAATGCTCTATAGTGGGTTAGGAATCAATTGATAGGAATACACACCATAAGACCGAAGAATGCTTTAGTATTTCGAGAATCGAGACTCTAAAAATTGTGGATACTTAAATGAATTTGTCCAAATGTTGTAAAATAGAGTAAGTATTTAGCTGTCGGTGAACGAGATACCAAAGGCGTGCCTTAAACTAACTAAAAGTATGTCTTGTAACGAGATTCAATTGTCTCGTGTTTTCTTTACATTGAAAAGCGGGCACGCCTGCTCCTCACCGAAAGACATTTATAGCCAATGTTAGGTTTAACAACAGCTGCCAATATCGACGTGACACTTGCAATATTGGCTAGCGCGTAACAAATCAAGATTGCTAATATAAATATGTTTAGAGTTACATTATTTTATTTATTTTATTCGTCCAATATAAAATTACACCATAAATTGCACAATGTCAAAACAATAGTTTATTTAATTCCTACATCGTGATTTATGTTTTATATTATGTAGGTATATAGAAATCTAGATTTATTTCTTATTATAATACTCGCGTTGGGTCTAATTCGTAATCGGTTACCATCGTAACAAAACATGTATGAATAAATTTAATAGAAAATTACAACAAAAATCAGTCGGAAAACAATGTTTTTCGGTTTAAATTAGATGTTAATGTTATTCTGATATTGTGTTACATGGTTTGTACATATTCTTGTAAAATAAGTGGTTACATGTGGAAATAATGGCACATTTCGTTCTGCTCGGGATTCGGTGGCCATAATGAATTCGATGCATGTTAACAATGTGTTCCAGGTTTCTTCCGTAGGTATTTGATTGTACCATCGAACCATCTTGTCCGTGTGGTGTTGGGTTTAGAATAACACCTCTCCATTTCTTCGGTGGATATCGTAACTCAAAACCTAAAAATATTCTACAAGTAGCTGGGCCGTTCTCCAGCCGTACGATTTTTCGTGTTCTCAAGTTCAAGTGCTTGTGAAATCTAAATTTTAACAGATAACCTTTTAAAAAAATTACTTTACGTAATTCACACTTTGTTCTACTCAAAATAAGTCTAACAATAGTATATTCTTATTATTAAATGCGCGAAACAAAAATCTAAAGTCAGTGAAGTCCACATTTTCGCCTTGTCCCACCTCCAAAATTTGTTAGTTGATGACATATACTTCGAAAACTAAACGCGGAAACTATAGGTTTTTGTTGTTCACAGCAAGCCAATTACATGATAAATTGAATACTGTTGCCTAAATAATTATTTTTACGTTAGTTTATTTTTAAAGCCACTTTTAAAAAGTGTCCCGAGTTTTGCGTCTTAACCAAATTCGGCCATAAAACACGTCGTACTGCTCAAACGCATACTCCGAGAGACATCCTCGATACGTTCCTAGAAAGAGACTGTCACGCCGCGACGGCCAAACAGTGCGAACCTGTGATTTATTGTGTCGTTGCCGAATCACGAAGGAAAGAAAACAACACGAATTTTTTGTCACGGTTGAAAGTGATTACCATTTTATTTTTTTCTCGCATGTTTTGTTAATATATTTAACTCAGATTATTTTGACATATTAAACAGTGTTATAACTACTTACACAAAAAATATTGAGTTTTTACCAATAACGGTTTTGAAGTAATTAATTAAAAACTAAATTGCTCACGTGATTACCGCACCGGTGATTACCGAAATTTGAGTGATCTCCGCGGTTTCATAGACGCGGTAATAACTAAATTGGTTATTTATTGAGTTATTACTGTAAAACATAGGTTTTAAATAATGCTTCTAATGATTAAGAATATTACTCTGTGCAACACAAAAAAAAAATATACCTAATTAAAAAATAATAATTTCACGTTATGTTTTTTTAATCAATGGTTACCAATAATTAAAATTATTATACTATTACTTAAGATGTTTATAATTCAAGGCTATAAATGTATATCATAAAAAGTCTTGTGATATCTATCAATAAACGTGATTTCATGCCAATATTGTTTGCTTGGGTGATTACCGTCTTATATGAAAAAAGAAAATTTAATTATCTCGATAATTATAAGGTTTACAGTGATGCCTCTTTTTGCAAAACGTTTGAAATGTGAAGCATTATACGATTTATTCATAAAAACACACATTAACATAAAATGAAATTATGTCACGGAGTGTCACGCAAAACTGCCTTGCTCGTGGAATGACCCAGCTGCGGAACGTGAAATAGTCAAAACTACCATTAAGCTCACTCATAGCTCATAGAGAACTAAAATGGATCTACTGACGTTTTATTCGTGACCTATCTGGAGTTACACATGATGGGTAAGAAATGATGATGAAGGGTTACGAATTGCGAAACATGTTAAAAAAATAATCTCAATATACATGGTGCTCGTGAGCATTGCGAGAGATTTCAACCGCGAATTCCAGAGGCTATAAGAAGTAATAAATGTTATGAGAACTTAGGTCGAAACACAATTTTTTTTACTATTATTAAGGCACGTTTATACGACACTAGCTTTCCGCCCGCGACTTCGTTCGCGTAAATTTCGGATTTTGGGGTCGTAGGTTTCTGAGCCTATTCATAACAAACAAACAAAGTTTTCCTCTTCATAATATTAGGGTAGATGTAGATATCTAAACCCAAATATTTTACGGAATCCTCTTTTTTTTCAAAATAAAATTTAGCACAAGTAAGAGAGTTTAGGTATTTGGGATGTATGTTCACAAGTGACGGTAAGTACGATGAGGATATCGAAAGTAGAGTAAAAGCGGGAAATAGAATGAATGGAGCACTTCACTCAGTTGTGAGTCGTCAGGACATTTCTAAGAATGCTCGTCTGGCTATTCACAACGGTGTGCTAGTGCCTACTTTGATGTATGGTAGCGAGAGTTGGGTGTGGCAGAAGAGACACGAAAGTAGATTGAATGCGGTTGAGATGCGTTCTTTGCGAAGCATGAGTGGTATCAAACTTACTGATAGGGTGCGTAATAGCGTGATTAGAGAGAAGTGTGGTCTGAAAGAGAGTATTGTAACAAGGGTAGAGAAAGGTATGCTACGTTGGTTTGGGCATGTGGAGAGAATGGATGAAGCAAGGGTATGTAAGCAAATTTACAAGGGAAGTGTGTTGGGGCAAGTCGGTCGAGGGCGCCCTCGAAGAACGTATATCGACCAGATCGGCGATGTGCTAAAGGGAGGCCAAATTAAGAGTACCCGAAACCGTCGAGCGTGTATGACGAGAGTGATGAATGTTAGTGAAGCGAAAGAGGTATGTCAGAATAGAAGCGAGTGGCGCTCTGTTGTCTCTGCCTACCCCGCAGGGAATAAGGCGTGACGGTTATGTATGTATGTATGTATGTAAAATTTAGCCTATGTTACTCTGGATAATGTGGCTTTCGAATGGTGCAAGAATTTTTGAAAACGGTCCAGTAGTTTCTGAGCCTATTCATTACAACCAAACAAACAAACAAACAAACAAACAAAGTTTTCCTCTTTATAATATTAGTGTAGATTAGCAATTATTATGTATGAAAATTATAAAAAAAAATCGTGTTTCGACCTAAGTTCATATAAAATTTATTAATTCTTATAGCCTCTGGTATTCGTGGTTGAAATCTCTCGCAATGCTCACGAGCACCATGTATGTAGAACGTGAGTAGGTCCGTCCGGTTTAGTTCGCTATGTGTAAGGTTTCGTATGCTCTGCCTTCGCCAGTTGGGTACACATGCGTGATGTAAGTGTGTGTTGCCGGGTTTACACGGGGTTTAGTAGCTAATGCTTAGACACTTGTCACAGGTGTGTAAACATTTGTATAATTAGAAGCCGTTCCTATTTACAAAGCGACAAGCACCCACCCCAGGTAAAAATATACTAATACTTGTCACTTGTCGAGTGGTGTAAACATTTAATGACAAGTGCAATTTGATTAGTGATTAGTAGACTACCTAGTCAAAGCTGCCGAAGTGTTTGTTACTAATACTATTCTCTAACACCACTGTGTAGACGGTTACTTGCCACTTGTTACTGCGCATATAAGTCCCTAACCACCTACACTAATGACAAGTACTAAGCCCGTGTAAACCTAGCATATGTATGTGTAGCCAGTCAAGCAATGCATGGACTGTCGGAATAGGTCGTTCATTGCTGGCACTGCCAGCCAGCCAGTGGCGGCCGTAATGGCGGGCGGCGACCCGCGGCCGGGCGCGCGCGCTGCTAATTGGCCGCCGGCGCCCGCGCAGCGCCGAGCGAGCTGAAGCGAGGCAGCGCGTGAGGTGTGGATGAGGATTTCATTCATGCGGGCTTTTAGGACTCAAAATATAAATAAATACCTACTTAATTTGAAATTGATAAATGTAGGTACATACATCGCCAGTGTTCCTAAATGGGGTAGATAGAGCACACAAAACGCAAAACTTTGATTATTTCAGGTTTCGCACACACTTATAGCATAATTTTAGGTCCAGAAACAGAAGCAAGAGGTAAAATAGTGACGACAGGTTGCTAGCCTGTCGCCTAAACCATATCTAAACCTATTTCTATAGTCACGGAGGAAATGGAGAAGCGTTTTTCTATCCCGACATCATACAGGAAATGATAGAGTCAGCAGAAAAACGAAAACTAGACACTTTTGTTTGTAAGCGTTGACCGCGTATCTCAAATACAATTTCAAATTTAGGTACAAGCTGTTAACAACCTGCCTGCCTATCACTTTTCAGGAATAAAAGCGTTGTATTTTTAAGTTATTTTTCTATGCGTCGAAAAAAAATTAAAAACACTTCATAGATTCCAAAACTACTCACGAATACATTAGTACCTAGTTTGCATATTTATCATACAAATTTTAATCAAATCCAAATCTGAAATCCTGTTAAAATATCCCTATCCCGATCAAGCGTACATCCTGAAGCTGAAAAAAGCAATTAGCTGTTATGCTGTGCGCCCGCGCAGCCGCGTGCGCCGGAGCATTCAGGCGTGCATGAAAAATGGCCGCCAGGACGGGCGGGTGTTTATATTTACGTTTTTCTTGAGTAAACTTAGTCATTATACCTACTTTTTGGTTAAAGACGGGCTACGTAATTGTCTCTCTTGTGGCTTGTCTTTATTCTGTAGGAATATTGGATTGGAACGTAAGAAAATACCAGGTGATTGTTCGATTGCGAGCCAGACTGTTAGGAATTTGCAATGCATGCAATAAATACATACATACAGTCACGAACCGGGATTGTTGAGCCACTTGCCACTAGTGTTCGCAATTTAGACGTGTAATCAATGACCGATGTGACGGACTAGATGTCAGCTATTGGATTAGTATTGCCCGACCAAGTTACAAACATAGGTAAAAGGCTCAACAATCCCTGTTCGCGATAGTACATACATCAGATTTGTGTTTCCAAATAGGGTAGGCGGAGCACATGAAACATGACATAAATAATACCATGACTATTTGACGCCATGCAGATACTTCTAGCATAATTTTTAGTAAAAGAACAGATCATCATCCCAGCCTGATCACGACCCACTGCTGAGGATAGGCCTCCTTTCAGTATGAAAGGGCTAGGCTATAGTTCCCACGCGGGCCCAGTGCGGATTGGGAACTTCACACACAACATAGAGTTGCTTCGTCGTTGAGTGTAGGTTTCCTCACGATGTTTTCCTTCACCGAATAGCACATGGTAAATATCAAATTCGATATCGCACATAAATTCTGAAAAATTCAGAGGTGCGAGCCTGGGGTTCGAACCTGCGACCCTCTGCGTGAGAGGCCGCAAGTCGAACCGCTGGGCTACCACGGCTACCAAAAACAGATGGAACAGGTATAAATAGTGACAGGTTGCTAGCCTGTCGCCTAAAGTATACCTTAACATATTTCCTTCGTCGCAAGAAATAGAGTGTTATTAAAAAACCGACACCACACGGAAATATTAGCAATAACTAGATATTTCTAAAGATAACTGAAATACACCTTGCTATGAGCTACAAGAGGTATTCACACAGAAAAAAGCCATAACGCCGCTAGTACCTACCATGGTGCAATAAACATAAGTAAATAAGGAAGGAAGGAATTATTTGAACATTGGCTAATTAGAGTTATCTACTGCTCGCTTCAACTGCTCCTGAAATCACTCTAAATGTGTTTACTGCTAATTCAGAATTTATTACTAGACTTGTACCCGTGTGGTGCCGGGTTAGAATAGCACCTCCCCTTTCTTCTCGTTGGTGTCGTAAGAGTCGACTCTGGGAAAGGGTTAGTGTATTGTGGGCGATGGGCTAGCAACCCGTCACCGCAATATCACGTTTAACCATCTGGTTACCCTGAATTTGCTAAACGTGGCACTGGATTTTTGAATTCATGTGCTCTGCCTACCCCTCTTGGGAATACAGGCGTGAGAATATGTATGTGTTAGTAGCCTTAGTAGGTACAGGGCCTGATTAACCCTTACGCTATTAGGCTGCGGCCTATGGCGCAAGGATTGTTGAGGGGCACAGAAATTGTATCTTCGCATGTATCTGTTCTTAGCCATGTTTACTACAGCGTTCTTTTACATACATACATAACCCTGATGCCTCATTCCCTGCGGGGTATGCAGAGACAAAAGGGCGCCATTTGCTTCTATTCTGACATAGGTACTTCTTTCTTTCACTTAAATTCGTAATTTCACTCACGTTCTTTTACTACTTACCTAAATATTATAAAAATTAAGTACACATAAATACATCACGCCTAAACGGGGTACTCAGAGCAATTAAAGTCATAAATAAAACCATGAAAAGCAACTTCTAGCACAGTATTCTTTTTTTGTTGTTTTTAAAATTGCCGCTGTAAATATTACATCTTCTAAAATAAATAGTAGCGATGACCAACGTCATTCTCCGTGACAGGTTACGTCCGTCGCGAGACAAACTGCTTGTTTTACTCAAGCTAAATTGAAATTCAGAGCGTTAACAAAATAAAACAATTCATAAAACTCAATTAGGTGTGGTCCAATAAAATGAGTTGATTAAGCGCGGAACTGCGCCTGCGACGGCGTTTGCCCGAAACTGACGGAGCGCATATTTTTCCGACACACAAAAATCTAGTTTTACATAAATTTATGAAAGTATTTTGTGCTTCAATGCGTTGGTATTCGTATAAATCAAAGCGGCTTGGAATACAGGCATCATACCTAGTTCAAATTTTAGTGTTCTTCTCTAACGTAACTGACTAAATTCGTCGAGTTAACGTCACAAAGGTTTGTCGAGCTATCAAAATTTCCACGCAATAGATAAGTATGACACGCCCATGATAGTAACGAGTTTTACTGACTTTTCGCCTGAAGCATTCCTTAAACTATTTCCATATCCACAAAAAAAATTGAAAGGTGTTATTCTGACCCGACATTACACAGAAATACCATCACAGAATGGGAAACACATAACACCTTATCAATCATGTCATGACCAAACAACGAACTGTATACCTTACGGACTCTTACGGATTACTTCAACCACGAAACATTGTTAATATAAACAACTATTAAGTAACCTAGTAGGTAACCTAATTATCAAAATATCGTCCCAAGATCAAAGAAACAGGTAGGCGCCTCTTTTTAAATTTCACATATCCGATCGCGGTTAATCCAGCCGACGCGCTGTCAAACAGCGCGAGTTATCTGTAATGGCCGCCGCAATTCATCAGCAAACCGTTTTATTAGCTGGGATCTCCGAGACAAGATGGAGGCTCGCGCCGCAAATGGCCGCGGCGTGGCTGATCGCGTTTGATCTCTGAGTTATTTGTTCTGTGCTCTGACCCCGCGCTGATTTACGGTCGCGCGGGATGACGCTCCGATCGGCGCTTGATTACATTAAGGATACTTTGTGTCTAGTTTATAAGTAAATAAATAGCTAAGGCATAAATACAAAAAATCACGTCTGTGTGCCCAAATGGGCTAGACCAGCCATACTCAAAGTGTGTTCCGCGGAACCCCAGGGTTCCGCGACATTTCTGGAAGGGTTCCGCAAGAATTTAGAAAAAAAACACCACTCTCTGGTCAATCGTTTTGGCGCAGCGTACGGATGGACGGATGGACTGTAGTTTTTTTGTAGGGTTCCGTCAAGTATTTCGCTTTCCGAAAGGGTTCCATCAGCAAAAAAGTTTGAGAACCGCTGGGCTAGACAGAGCACACGAAACATGACATAGACAAAACCTTCACGCCTCGCAGTTTTCTAATATTAGGAGCAATTTAAACTCCTGTGTAAAACACTTCTACATGTCGTAAGAGCCGACTAAGGAAATAGGTTTAGGTGCATGTGCTTTAGGCAACAGGCAAGCAACCTCTCACTAACTAATAGGTACCTATACCTCTTCCATCAGTTTTTAAACCTAAAATTATGCTAGCAGTGTCTGCGAAGTGTGAAATACTCATGGTTTTGTCTGTGTCACGTTTCGTGTGCTCTGCCTACCCCGTTTGAGAACACAGGCGTGTTTACAATGTATTGTTGTATGTTGTTGTCACTTTAACTCCAAAGCAATTGAGTACCTAAATCGTTAAAAGGGTAGAAGAAATCATATTTCTTTCTGTCCATTGCACTCCATGGGTAATGTTGTGTTAGACATCTAAAAATATAAGCTATCTAACCATAACACATCAACATCAACGCACACATCAAAAATTTAATGTTTGTAGGGATACATAGTAAACATAGTTACTTTAGTTAAACTGCCAACAAGTTGTAAGCCCCGTCAACTTTACAACCCATCAAACGTTATAGCACCAAAATTGATAGTTAATGGCTACGTTGCCGGCTATAACTGGGCACTGAAGCGTTGTTGACAGATCGCGTGCGCGGGCGCCGGCACGCGTGAAATTAAGCCGCCCACCGGAACCCGCGGGGCCGCCCAAACTTACACAAAAAAAACGCACAGCCATGTAACTACTTTTTAATATTTATTCGTAGTAAGAAGATAATGATGACCTGTTTTGATTGTTGTAGATTGAGTAGCCAGAGTAACAATGACGCATAGTAATTGTAATTTAATCTAATCTCTCTATTCAATGAAAAGAAAGTTACGAAATTGTAATCAAGAAGAAGTTTTAAACATTTTAGCCTCGTCGTGACATCTACCGTTGAATAGCAAAACTAAAGAAAAGTTTCCTTACTAGCGACATCTAGTGCTGAGTAGTGAATTACTCAGCGACCATCACAATTATTGATCGTGTAAATGTAAATGAATTTTAGTCATGAAAGTAATTAATACTTATTTTATTACATTTTCTGTTATTTTAAGAATCATAATTTTTAATGAATGAAAGGTGATCGAAACAAAACGCCGTTTAATGATTTGAAATTGACCACAAACCAAGCAAACCGGCTGTCCGAAATCAAAACCTAGTAAGTCTCATTAGAGAAATTTTACAGGAGAGGCAAAAAACCATTTCGATAAAAAAATTTGCACATAGAAGTGTTTTTCATCCGAGACTTGTTTTAGATTTAAAGAAGTATAACTTGTTTTACAAGATGAAATAGTCAAAGTCTGTTTATGTTTATTTAAAACCTTTTTATGTGCCTTACTAACGAAAAATTACAAAAAATTGAGAGAAATGTTACTTTAATACCAATACAAAAATCTAGCAAGTCGCCTCACTATGATTTTGAATTGATTCTTTTTGTGGTTTGAACCTAGATTCTTCACATAATAAGCTAGCAAAACCAGAATTAGGGAAATTGATCAGGACTTTTATTCGTTTTTATAGAAAACTTATAATGTTGCAATCTAATATTAGGCAGGTAGGTACTTATCCTTATCTGGGAATTCTAAAAACCTCGAAAAGACTCAAGATTGACTCAACCAATCCTGAATAATTTTTAATTCCGTGATAAAATTAATTACTAGATTCATAATGAAACAATGAATAAATATAGAAAAAAGGAGTTTAATTATTAATCAACAATTAAGCATAATCAGGAATTAACTCGCCCCCGGTCTGGAGATCAATTGATTCATCATTGATCGGTAGTTGAGGCCAGAAATCACATCTTGTTTCTGGTATGAGAGGCAAAAGTTTTAAAAGAATATTTTCTCTTTTCGTGCTGGAATGCCTCGAGATTTTGATACTTCATTGGGAAGCTCTGTCACTTTGTAGGTTTTGGACAGGAAATCTAACTCTACAAATGGTTAAAGTAATCCATAGAAGTTTTATTGCTATATAAAATATTTTCGCAAAAATTATTTGTGTCTAAAAACCGAGAAATCATTCCGTTATCAAGGCTGCATTCGTTATCTGCAACTGAATCATCATCACTGAAATCGCTGGATTGCTTATTGTCTCTCCAAATACGCGGTATTTCTGAAAATTCATGCTGAGTGCAGAAAGTAGAAGGTTGTGCGCCAAAGTTAGTAGCATGCGGGGCAAAGGAGTTTAATTAATCTTAACTTGAAGTAGAGTTTAATTGTAGTTTCTTATTATTGGATGCGATGTCGTTTATTAGAGTCGTGCTAGGACAAAAAAAATACACACAGTCAGATTGGTTAGTCAAGCAACATAAAACCAAGTAAACCTAAGTTACAAGTACACATAGTTGAAATTTTCTGTTTTATATTCGAAGTATCTATGTCTCGTTGACATAAGTATTGCAATGGCATCATGTTGCTGACTATGTATTATACCTAATAACTCCACAATACATATCAACGGCTCCAGAAAGCATAGACAACTTGCTGTTTATTGGGATAGAAACGCATCAATGATAGAACATTAAATTTCAAGTTGTTTACGACATCTTTACTATAATAAAAGTAAAGATCGCACAAAATATGTTAAAAAGCGTTTTAAAAGTGTTTGCACCTTCATCCAAGCCCAATCATAACTTAAAAAAATGAAAACTGAAACACCCAGTATTACTCACAGGCTAAAAAAATACAAAATTACCTACCTTTTAAGAGCAGTTGCCAAAATTCGACCCCATTGATCACTTTCGTTCATGATGAATGCGTCCACGCAGTAACGCATGCTACGACCAACAACAAATTTGAAGTTTGAACTCGTTCCCGATCCCTAATCGCAACAGGCGCGGGCGCGGGGGCGGGCGTTTTGACCGTTAACGCCAACTTCACTCATTACCTACTGACTTGCTAGGTTTTATTACTAAAATATTTGAATTCCGCGTTCAATTCTTCGGCATTTTTCAATTCAAAAACCTAGTATGGGACTATTTTGGAATTTAAAAACCTAGTAAGTACCGTTTACAAATTAAAAATCCTAGTATATACCACATTTGCTAGGTTACTTAGCTTGGAAATGTTACTTACTAGTTTTTTGAATTTGGTATTGGCAACTATAAAGTGCACTTGCTAGGTTCGATGGGTCTCATAACTTCGCTTCTAATTGTGATAGGAATACAGGTGTTTTTGCATTCGACGCAGCGCAAAATTTGGGGCAGATTCATCGAAAAAACGGATTTTGCCAAAAAATGTCCCTTGCTAGGTTTTGATTTGGGACAGCCGAAACGTTAATAACTAAACGCAGGCGACAGCTTGAGACAGCCATCAGCGGCACGGAAATGTATTTTGTGCAGTGAATTTTAATATTTACGGACAGTTAATCTTGATTATAGGCAAAATGGGGACAGAAGTGGGAATATCTTTTAGTGCATTACGCACCCAGCTGGAAAACGAAAAGAGCAGTTTGTGTAAAATAGACGAAAACATCAAAAAGATAGTGCAAACGACGGGTCGATTCTCCAACGATAGGTTAGAGCCGAGCCTTAGCAACTAGATATTTCTAGTTTTTTTCGAATATTTACTAATAAACTATGTCTATTTTAGGTTCAATAACTCTTCAGGTGACTATATAAAAGGTGGACCACGCTTAGGCGGCCGGAATTCTTACCCAGACACCCGACAAAATGACGAATCGTTTGGGAAGCGTAAACAAGAAACCAAAACTGTTTTTAGCAGGTAAAGATACGCTACGTGTTACTAATTGAGCGATAAGCCTACAAATTAAAGTTTGTTTTAGTAATTGATACCATCTCATGTTGATTTTGTATTATAAATTTAATCTGATGCCATGTAGTGACTAAGACTAGATGAATTCTTCTGTTTGGCCTTGTGATATTTTATCACTTCATTAATGCCGGGAGTTTCCTTCCCATATTTGGAATTTGCTGTTAATTTATCTTAATGTCCCACTTCTAATAATGTAGTAAGTAAATTGATTGAATTTACCAATTAGTGGACACTAATAACAATCTATATTTATTAGTAATTTTGTAATTGCCTGCTTTTATGAATTACAGTATGTGAATGAACATACAATACCTTGACAATGCATAAGACATTAGAGTATTTATTACTTTAGCTAATAAGTCAAATACTTTTTAGGTCCTTGAGTCGCAGGTAGGCTCTTTTGAATTGTCCATAGACATCTAATAATTATAAGAACTCGTGTTGGCTATAATATAATGTATTATACTTATAATTTGACTGATGCAAGACTCTGTTCTAAGTCAAAACCTCTTGAAGGAAATGAGGAAATTGAGATAACTTATTCAATCGGATGTTACTTTGCAGAGGTCCATATCAATGAATTCATTCAGCTCCTCCACACAGCTCTTTCCCCCAGGGGACGACAAGGACCACTCTGTTCCACTTGCTACAATCCTGACATACCTCTTTTGCTTCATCCACATTCCTTAATTAATATATTCATACATGCTCATTGGTTTTGGGTACACTTGGTTTCTAAAACATCTCAAATTCAATTTATTTAGATAGAGTAACCCTTAACTTTGGTGATTTTACTGTGTGACACAATACCCAATGTGTAAAATACTTCATCACAAGAATAACGTCAAACATTATGTAATTCCCAGGTTATCAGCACGGACAGTAGACAGTGATGGTGAAGAGGAGAGTCCTGGGGGCAAGCGGGCCCGTGTGGTCTCAGCGGTCAGCCGCGAGCTGCCGACGCGCGCGGCCGTGCTCCTCGCGCAAGGTGGTGATGAGCAGGCGCGCACTCGCAACCGACGCATCTTTGGCTCGCTGCTCGGTACACTGCAGAAGTTTAAGCAGGAAGAGATTGTGCTTCAGACGAAGGTAAAATCGTTGTTTTAGACGAAGAATGGTTAGATTGGGTTGGGTTCTTTATTAATTTTTAAATGCTACATAAAGTGTGATCTTAATGTCATACATACATGCAATCATGCCTATGTTCTCCAAAGGGTAGGCACAAACCATGATTACCTAGACCTAGTGTTTAGTAGCCACTTTTAGCATAATTTTAGGTTTAAGTACAGATGAAATACAGTAGAACCCGCTTAAGACGATTTCTCAGGGACCCTAACAAAAACGCGTCTTAAGCGAGAAAGCGTATTATGCGGGAAAGGGAAAATAAAACATACCTACTACATACATGTTTTAATTTTGGTATATATACTCCTCATGTCAAGCCAACGATGGGAGCTGTTCCTGTTAATAGAGAAGGCAAAAAAGCCAAGATGGTAGCCTCCGCCAAGGCCAGCCCGCACCTACAGCCGGGCCGAGCCAAGCGATGACCGCCTGCCCCCGGAAAGGAGAAGACAGAGCGAAGTTCGGACACTTCAGAAGGCGAGAGAGTGCTAACACACGAGCTGACCCTGTTAATTCAGGAGATCCAAGCCGGCCAGAACCCAGTGGCATTTCTCTTGGAACGGCTAGCCACTCTGCACACTGGAACACCGCCGGCCTTACGCCTTTTAAAACCGGGTTGCGACGTCACTGAATGGAGGACCAGAAGTCTGACGTAGCACAGAAGACGACCAACGAGGCCTGAGGGCCCACTCGGGAACGGGAAGACCCCGCTGAAGGGGACAAATGCCTCGATCAGCATCTCTCGAGACTGACAATACGAGCATCTCGGCTCGGGCTCCGGCGTATTAAACGGGATGACGAATCGTATTAAGCGTTAAGAAATGTATGAAAATATGTCTCAAGTTGCAGGGACTGGCGTAAAGTGGCGTATTAAGCGAGAAATCGTATTAAACGTGATCGTCTTAAACGGGTTCTACTGTACATATAATAGTGACAGGTGTCTCAGTCTAGCCACGCCCACAACATCTCTACACATATTTAATTCGCAAGTAGATCTCTAAGATGTCTAAAATAAGAAAAAGAAATGGTGTAGTAAGTGGGCTAATTATGGTACTTCTACTTCTTATGGGTATTCTCCAAACCTTCCTTTTGTTTGTATACTTTAAACTTCACTGTTCTTGAAACTTAACATTTTTCTTTACAGGAAGATAAGAAAGCACAAGTCGAAAAAAAAATAGAGGAGCAAGCTAGATTGTTAAAAGAGAAGGAACAGAAAGAGAGAAAAACATTGTTCGCCGAGAGAGAACACAAGAAAGCCACCATCAAAGCTCTAGAGGCCAAGATGGGGCGCGTCCAAGAGTTTGAGCGTTGGGAGGCTTCACAGAAGCACCTCGCAAACTTCATCCTCACCAAAGCAAAGCCCCACGTCTACTGGCTACCCAAGAAGATGACCGAAAAGGCCACAGAGAAGTTGACATCTAGCAGAAAGTTCCATGAGAGTAAGTTGTACTGTAACTTGTCCACTACTTTTCATGCACAGGTCAAATCAGTTTCTAAGTTTTTATGGAGTTTTGAGGCTCCAGCTTGAAGAGATTCCTTAAGCCTTTGTATGTTTAGACACAGATCTTTGCTATATGCATTTTTTTAATAAAAAGTAGGTAAAAGTGACAGGACTAGATTTTATTGTAGTTTGGTTAAATCAGCTCTTAAATCTTAACTTCTGTGTACGGTAAGCTTATTCTTAATTCCCTGCATAATTGTGTGTAAATTTACAGCTAAATATGGTCCCTTGTATCGCAGTGAGTAACTAAATATTAATCATATTAAATTAACAAAATTAAATAATTTTATTTCGAAGCCAAGAACACCTAATGACAAAAATCAGCATTTGTCACAATCTGTAGTAGAGGTCTGTTACGTTGCAACCTTCAAACAGCTGTAGTGGTTTTAGGCCAGTTTTATATTACGTATGTAGGGACGCAGCTATCTACAAAACAGAAAGAAGAGTAATGCAGTCTTATTTTAACTTATAGCTGCGTCCTAACTACTTATGTAAGTAAAACTTCCAGGTGTAAGGCCGGGCTTAAGGTAGGGCGCGGTTGTGCGACCGCTCAGGGCGCCAGGTAAAATCTCATCGGCCAGAGCACTGGCAGTGTTAAAACCGGCTCCACCAACTTCATGAAAGATTAATTTTAAACATCTTAAACTCCAGAATGTATGGTGAAGAAGCGTGAAGAGCTACAAGACGAGCTGCAGCGGATAGAGCAGCGCTGCCTGCGCCCGCGCGGCCCCCAGGCCAAGGAGAACGACCCCCGCGACCCCGGCGACCCCCGCGACCCCCGCCCCGAGGCGAGAGACGACGGCGCTAGGAAGAGGGACAAGTTCGCTAACGATGCCGATGACAAGGACAAAGATGACAGCGATGGGGATGACAATGAGATGGCTAGCGAGGTGCCCAAAGAGGAGCCTGGTAAGTTATTTTTTGGAAATTGCTCTCTATGTGGTTGTTTTGGTTTTAGACAAGGTATACCTGTGGTAATCTAATCTAAACTTGGTATTTTTATAAGCACTAAGTAAACACGCTCTTTATTGTAGGAAAAACACAGAGTGAAAAAACTACAAACAAGACGGTGAAAGCAAGGGGGAATTATCCCTTAAGGGTTCTTTTACATTTGTGAGACAAAGAGGGATCTTAAATTGAGATCAATAAAGTGGTATATTGTAGTCGACAGGCTGACAACCTGTCACTATTATACCTCATAACTTAAACCCTAAAAATTATCCCATTAGTGGCTAAACAAGACGTGAAATTTCGTGTGCGTTTCGTGTGCTCTGCCTACCTCATTTGGGAATATAGGCGTGATGTATGTATGTTGTATGTACAAAACAGAGGTTACAATAAATATGGTCAAAATAAATATAACTCATCATCCGCCACCTTTCTGTTTCATTTAATTTTATACAGATATTAGTAAACTTGAGGTAACAAAGGAAATACTATTTTTTTTTTCTCAACTCTTTTGTGCCAGTATCATCAACCCTATTTCGTTTTCTTTCAGTAACGGATGAAAGCAAATTAGAAACGAGTGTGGAGCAAAACGAAACCTCAGAAGCACAAACAGAAGAAACAAGTTTAGACACACCGGCACCAGACACGGAGCAGTCGAACGACTTGCCCCCAGAGAACCCCAACCCCGAGGCCACTGTGACCCCTAAAGATCCCGAAGAACAGGGCCCCGAACCCATGGAACATTCCTGAATACGGCTCTATATTGCTCTAATATTTAAGTGTGGAATACATAGTGTAAAGATATTAAAATGTTTACATCAGCACATGATTATGATTGGGTTTGCGGAGTGAATAAAATGATGACTTACTTTATACAAAAAAGTTTATTTAAATTAGTTTTTTAAATACAAAATACAGTACATTGCTTGAATGGCTTGAAAGCGTATTAACAATGTTAAATTAGGAATGACTTGATGTCGTGATGGACATAGAACGACTGCGTAATTGCCGCTTATGTCATTTCCTGTCTGCATAGCACGACAAGGCGCGAGTATTGCGCGCGAGATGGACTATACCCATCACTGTCTAACTAGAGACGTCAGAATGTGACATGTAGTGTATCGCACGCGCGAAACGAGTCGCCCGTGTTACTGTGCTACGCTAACTAATATTTCTAGTAAGACAGTGACAGATATAGTCTATAAAGCGCGCAACTAAACTACGCGGCTAGACAAGAATAAATTTGTCTTTACAGTCAAAACTGAAGGTTAGCAGCCCTAACCGTTGCTTGAAGCGTCTTAGATATAAAATCCGCTCGTTCCCTAAATATCAGAATTGCAAAATACTAGATTGTCGACATACCTGCTTATCAAAATATCAGATTCCCGGAATACCAGATTTTCTTTATACTATGTTCGTTTTTATATCGAAACAGCCTTTGCGAGCCTGGTGTTTTCATTATCTGGTATTAGAGGAATTCGGTTTTAAATGGAACATGGTGTATTGAGAACATGGTACTTTACAAAACTTTTATAAAAACGAACATAGCATAAAGAAAATCTGGTATTCCGGGAATCTAATATTTTGATAAGCAGGTATGTCGGCAATCTAGTATTTTGCAATTCTGATATTTAGGGAACGAGCGATAAAATCTGGTTCAAACTAGGCTAGTATTTTAGTCGAGTAGCCAGTAATTTAGTAACTAAATGTGTTTGAACTAAGAAACTACTAAAATTTTTATTGTTCACTCACGTTTAGTTACAAAATTACTCGCAACTCGAAAATACTAGCCTAGTCCGAACTAGTTAATAGTCCTCGGTTAGTCGATGGAGAATATGCGGGACGCGATGTCGTCCAGCATCCAGTCCATCCCCTCCAGCAGGTGCTCGCCCGTGACCGCCGAGCACTGCACGATGCGCCAGTGGTGCGACTTGATGCTGTCCAGGTCTAAAGCCTGTGGACAATTAGTTAAGCTGAAATCAGATGGTTAATTTTTTGTTCATTTTCGTGCTTCATTGTGCGTCTTTCACTCAAAATGACACGTCTGAACGCAAAATGAACCAAAAGTAAGAACAAAATGAATGCAGAATGAATAAGTCTTTACGGTGAACATTCATTTGAGTGAACCGTCTGATTCTAGCTTTATTTACTAAAGTGTTGTATAATAAAAGGCATATAGGAGTGACCAAGTCGGGTGAGGTCAAGAGTGCCCAAATTGGCGAGCATGTATGAAGAGATTAATGAATGTGGATGAAGCAAAAGAGGTACATATGTTGCGATCGGATTGTAGCAAGCGAATGAAAGGAGTATTCTGTATAAAGTATCTACGAGTGTAATATACGAAAGGAAGGGTTAATTTCATAAAGGATCACAAATATTTTAATCCTTGATGACCTGGAATGATACGGAACTAGGTTTCTGTGTGGAGTTATACCTCTCCGATAGGTCCGTGGATGTCGTTAACGTGCCATGATTGTACCATTGCAGTGGTGTGCGTTTAGGTACTATTAGGTAAACAACTTGGCACTTAAGTTCATTGCTTTCTCTAGACTCTAGAATTTACTCTCATTACTCTCACTCTCTAAAATTATGCCATACCTCTCGTATGTCCTTGGCGGCCAGCGCGCCGAGCAGGTCGGCCTTGTTAGCCAGCACGAGCAGCGAGGCGCCGTCTTCTCGCGCAGCTCTCTAATGTGCCATCTAGCTTGGGACCATACCTTACGGAAGCCCTTCACGATCAACGCGCCGGGTAAATCAGCCGTGTTGGCCAAGCGATGCGCGAATTTACCCTCTCTCTCTAAAATCGTGCCATCTAGCCCGGACTTATGATCCGTAAGTTTATAAATTCCGTTTATAACTTCCATAAGTTTCTAAACGAGTATAAATTGTATTATTTTAGAGCCACATTTTTGTAAAATTATCATATTACGTTAGGTTAGGTTTTGTTAGTTTAGGCCAGATTAGATTAGATTAGCTTAGGTTAGATTAGACTTAATATTGAGAAAATGTGGGCATACTTAATTTTTCAAATTTTAGTCTCTCGATTGGAATGGTTACGGAAGTTTATAAACTAACAGATTTTGTTATGTTTTGGTGACAACTATTACCTCGCGAATGTCCTTAGCGGCCAGTGCACCGGGCAAGTCAGCCTTGTTAGCCAGCACGAGCAGCGAGGCCCCAGCGAGCCGCTCCTCGCGCAGCAGCGCGTGCAGCTCGGCCCGGCACGCCGCCAGCCGCCGGGCGTCCGCGCAGTCCACTACCCAAGCCACACCGTCTGTGCTCTCGAAGTAGTTCTTCCAGTATGACCTGAGAGTTGTGAGCGAGTATCATGAATGGGCTGGTGTGAGAGAAATGTGCAAGGAAACACTCTAAATCTCTCTCAACTGAAACAAAATCCAAATCTCCCTATTTCGCAACAGCCTCATTTGGTCTTCATACATACTTGCTTTTAATAAATTTCATTTGAAACACTGATGCCTTACTCAATACAGGGCACACTTTCCTGTGTGTTGTTAGGTTTAGAATGACATCTTTCCATTTCTTTTGTTGATGTTTAGACAACCAAGAAAATAAGTCCCCCTACCATTTGATGAAAAATGTGAATTAGTTATGGATTCTTGTATGTGCTGTTTCATGTAATCTGCCTAACCCTTTTGAGAATACAGGTGTGATGTATGTGGGCTTTACTACTTTTTTTCGTTGTTATTCTGTCCCATAAGTCGGGAGACAAGTGTGATAGAGTTTCTACGAAAAACATTTTCATTTAAGTTCTTTTTTCGAGCCAGAGATTCAGTATGATGAAATGTGTTTGTAATTGTAAGCATTGCCAAGTTACTGTGGCTTTATCTCAGAAAAAATAAATTTCAATGGGTGATTCAGGAAACATCGCCATGGCAACCAGGGTCATAAAGATAGCTGATAGAGCCATGTTAGTTAATTATTAAGGTTTATACAGCAGCACAAAATATGAAACTTTTCATCAAACTTTTCAAAAATTTGTGCCGCAAGCCAGTTTCGACACAAACAGAGACAATAGACCTAAATCAGGAAGTTAAATGGCAGTACCTGAGCGATTTCTGTCCACCAACATCCCAGATGTTGAGCTTGAAGCCTCGGTGCTCCAGCGTCTTGATGTTGAAGCCCAGCGTCGGCGAGATCGTGTCAATAGGCTCCCCGTTGAACCGCTTCAGGATCGTCGTTTTACCAGCATTATCTAAACCTCTGAACTTAAGTTAAAGAAACAAATTGGAAGATCAGGATAGCTGTAGAAAAGCAATGATAAACTTAAAAAGGATACAACATGAGTATTCGCATCTCCTTCTCCTTCTGTCGAAGTTTCTTCAATATGGTGAGAAAACCCATGTTTACTACAATTTATGTGATAAAACTACAATTATTTCGGGTTTTAGGTGTTCATTCTCGTGAGTTAACACAACAACGCGAACGCGCAGCTTTTTGTCTGTCACTGTCAGCTGTTGTGTCAAGTCAACTGTCAAGTTTACTTTTTATTGGAAGACTTTAATCATGCTTGTATTCTGCTTCATGTGATTCGATTTCTGAAATATAAAATATTAAAAAATGAAAGGAATAGTGATACAGAATTTTACAAACAAATCTTATATTATCAACTAAATTGAAGTAATTTTTACGGGCCATAGAAGTAGTTTTTTTCCATTTTGGTCAATGTTTTGCTTATAAACGTGATTGCTATTTTATTTAAACAGGAACTTGTATTCAAGAAGAACTTGTTGTTGTTTTAATTATGTCAATTTTACGTAGCTCATGTAAGCAATTCTTGCACATGTTAATGCCATTTAATTTCCTTTGTTCGCAATCCCCTTAAATTACCAGAAACAAAGACAGGCAACTTTTTAAAATCGAATAGGAATCCATTAGCGACCATAGAGTATCAAATCCATCCATGGCGGATCTCGTCGCTGTCAAGACTTTTATTTAATTCTGTTTCAATTATGAAGCACCTTCAATGATTTTGAGTGGGTTCATAGTGTGGAAGTGATCGTGCGGTGGCGCGGCGCGGTGCCGGCGATCCGGTTGTGTCGGCACCATGTTCAGCGGAACGGTGCGCGTCAAGGTGTGTGAGGCCACGGGCCTCAGGCCGACTGACTTTCAGAAACGGCACAACATGACCTTCGGGAAACCAGGTGAGCTTCAGCTATAGTTTTAATTCCCTTCCTGATAAGACTTACTACTCGATTGAAATAATTTTCGCTGCGGAAAATTATAGCGCAGTCGATAACATTCGCTCGTAATAGGCGTAGCATGTTTACCAAAATGGGTGTCTATAATGTATGTAAATATGCGTTGCGCTTGTAGACGACCAGCCAATAGACCCGTACGTGTCGATCGACGCGGACGAGCACCACCTGGATCGCTCCACCACCAAGCCCAAGACCTTCGACCCCGTCTGGAACGAGACCTTCATACACGAAGTGCAGAACGTCGCCAGGTACAGCCCCGTGCGTGACCTTCCGCTTACTGCTGCGCATCCATCAATTACTCACACTAATGTTTTCCAACAGCTTGGGCATCACTGTGTTCCATGATGCTGCCATACCTCCAGATGATTTTGTAGCAAACTGCACTATTCCTTTTGAAGATTTAACACATCGCGACAAAGACGCCACAGACTTTTGGGTGAGTGAGGATTACATGCCTTATTGGTATCAGAGTGCTGACTGACAGGCAATCGGCAGCGGTATCTATCAAGACAGTTACTTATCTTTATCCCCTAATCTTTGATAAGTTATTAATAAACACTATCATGTTGCAAGGAGATGTGCTATCAGCAATCACGGCTTGTTTGTTGTGACTGTGATAAGTTATCTGCGTCTTGGGGAATATTTTGATGAACATTTGTCTAATTGGAGTGAAATAGGCATGTATTGCTGGAGGCGGGAATTGATGAGTTCAGAACCCAGATATGAGCTGCTTAATAATGAGGTTGTGTTTGCATAACTAGGCAATTGTTAATTAACACACTTGCAATTTATTGTCATACTAAGTTCCATAATTTCTTCTCATAGGTGGATCTAGAACCTCAAGGGAAATTGCATCTGAAAATAGATCTGAAATGGAATTCTCAAGGTGAGTGACCAATTATTTGTCTATGACTCTTTGCAACATAATTATTTGTCCATGACTCTTTAATTGTAAAAAAAAAACTGCTTAGAGTTACATTTTAAAAATAAATGAACATATCAGTTTAGTTCTCATCACCATTCTGAGATAAATGACTCAACATATGACTAAGATGTTGCATTATTGCCAAATTTATATGCAAATCTCTTACTGTATGTGTAATAAAGCTTTGGAACTTTTTTTGTTGACATAAAACAAAATAAACCAGGATGTGCGATGGCAGCAAAGCCCAAAGCAAAATCGTCCTATTTCGCTGGCAAGAGTAAGTCCGTTGATATCTGTAGAGCTCCTAGTTTATTAGATTGTGTCTCAATGTATCATAGGGGTTTACCAATATATTGTTATCAAATTTCTTGAATGTTGTCAGATCCAGCACTCCCTGGCCCTAATCCAAAATTACACTTTTAAAACCAAAATCTTACAAATTATTGGTGTTTTCGTGGCAGTGTTGCCATTTTCCCAGTGAAGAAGTTTGATACACAATTGCCATTATTTTGCTGTAGATTTAATTTGACCAAGTCATTAATTTTGATTTTTTATGGGCCTTTCGTTTTTAGGGACACAACTGTGGCGCGTCATGTACGCAATCCAAATTCCTCCACTAGATTTCTTGACATGTGTTTGTGAAATTTTACGATGGAAATTACGATGTTTAGTCAGCTAAGGATTTTTCTTTGCCTTACCGAGTCTGTTCTAGAGGCTAGCGACAAGCGGCGCGATTAGACGAATAGCGAATCGATATTTCAGTACGTTGCATTGTCGTGACGTTGGTAAAAATGCAGTGCCCGTTGCGCCCGTGCAATGGAAAGAGGAATCTTTCGCAGCCAATTTCACCTCGCCGATCGTCGCTCGCGTCTAGGACGATCCTTAAATCGTGTTTCTTTCGTTTGTATTAATATTGACAGATTTAACCATCGTTTTTAACTGAGATTTATGATTAACTGGAAAAGAACTTCCTTAGTCGACTACACGCAGTCTTGATGCATCACACGTGTCATGAAGAATGCAG
This sequence comes from Adoxophyes honmai, assembly GCA_005406045.1. Taxonomy (NCBI): domain Eukaryota; kingdom Metazoa; phylum Arthropoda; class Insecta; order Lepidoptera; family Tortricidae; genus Adoxophyes; species Adoxophyes honmai. The sequence goes on from BHDV01065401.1 coordinate 26,223, forward strand.
GTTCTCTTTTGTTGATTTTAACTTCAAAGCATCAATGAACCATTATTTTGTCAGTGCATTTTTGATTTTCCCTCGACACTCCACCAAGACGGCCCGTTCCAAATTCAGCCTTGTTATCTAACGCGTTCAGTGCTGTCGCATTGACGCTTTATGGTCATCAATGAGGAAAGATGACGTTGGATGGTGCGATAGCTCGCGCGTTAGGAAATAGGGATTGTACAAATTGACGGAAGACATGGTTAAGGATTTTAGATGTTAATATTAGTCATAGATCCCACATATCCCTTTTTTTTCGATTTTCCCCGTGAGCTTGAGATGCTGTTTTTTCGTCAATGAATGGTCTAAAAGTAAGATCTTACGGGATGAAAAGTTCCTTTTCAAAGGGACAAATTGATTGTGAGATCTAGCGAGCGCACTTCACAAATAATCTGATTAAATTATCATATTAAAGACTGTTTCCGCCTATCGGTTTGGATCGTACTGGAAACGAAAGAATTTCACGATCCTTAAGCGATACTGCATCGTTAGATGCACTGTTTTAAGTTAATATAGCCAGGAATACACAAGCTCGTAGCTGTTACATTTTGGTGAAAGTAGCGTGTATAAAAATGACAATCTAGACTGCTGTACGTGTGCAAGCTACTTGCACAAAACGTATCAGCTACCTGGCATTGTATTTCTGGCTGATTACCAGGCTACGCACAACAGTTTCACCTGTCCAGTTTCCGATCCGGAGCAGGCCATTTTATGTAAACAGTCCTCAAGAAAAAAACTAAGATTATTGGTTTACAACAATCCCAACTTTGTCTGGGACTCTGTCACTAAATCTGTTATTAAACACCGAGAAATTATGTGCATAGAATCCCGAAATGTCAAAATCCTGCGTCATTCTCTCCGTCAGTTTGTGCAAGCTCAGCCCTCAGGTACACACGACTTCCTGCTCGGATGACCGCCGCATGCGCACGTTTGCACATTAACGCGATTACCGCTTCCCGCGGTTAAGTTGTCACAATTTTATAATGGGACGGGATCACTGAAATTGCTACGGATTTCCCGACGTGACACAATATCATACAACTTGTCTAGCTAGATCAGTGATTCGCAAAGCTCTCGTGGATCACCAGGGGTTCATGAAACGCTGTCAGAGCTGGTGTTGGTAAAAATAGGTGTACCCATTAAAGAATTGGTATGAACGTAGTTGTAGGAGGTCCACCAAACAGTAAAATTTTGATAGGGGATCTAATCTATGAGTAAAATGTCTGGGAACTTCTGAGCTGGAGTCCTCATGTTTCTGAATGACATTTATTTGACTAGGGCTTAATCACTAAAAGAAATGATATGGAAAAACTTTTGGGTATAAGGCATAATTGGGAATTACAACCCAGTTGTTCTAAAATCCTTGATGTAAGCAAAACAGTTGTCTTTATACGTAGATGACTCGAGTCTCTGTTAAAGACTCAAGTCTCAAAACACGTCGAAATTAATTCAAACTTCTATGAATTAACAAGAGTAAAAAAAAAACAAGTTTAGTCTTAGAATGAAGACTCAATAGACTCGTGTCGTGTCATGACTAACACTAGTACGGTTGCCTTCTGGTTGGCAGCTAGGCCCTATGTGCGGATAACCTTAAATTAACTAGGCATATTGAGGGCATGTCTTGGAACAGGGGATTTTAATTTCAAATTTTAGGTTTTACCACTCAGTGAACAGTTTCCTTTCAGTTGTCTCTTTTGCTTTAAAGAATAACTTATGGTCATCTAATTTACTAATATAATTGCTTTAGAACGTGATTAGTGTCGACTGAGCTTCTATTTGGATTCGGCGTATATTTAATTTGTCATGGACAAAATTTTGCAGCTATTCATAATGTTTTAGATTTTCAAGCGCTTGCCTGTCGGCTATCTAGGCCTTGTTTTCGTTGTTACATTTTGTTCCACAGTTTTCAGAGAGCATTTCTTTTGCTTCATCATTTTTATGGAAAAGGCGTTTGCGCTATCCCAATCAGCATAGCTCAATCAGTTGCATCAATTTTAATACGCATTAATAGTTAAGCGTTATCAAATTAGGAATATTAATTTTACGCGTTTTAATACAGGCTCAGCTTTCTCGTTTTCGACGTGGCTGTTTTTAGGAAGCTGTTATAATTTGCGAAATAATAGAGCCTTTTTAGATGTAGTACACTTTTCTAAGAATCTGCCTTTGTGATTGGTCGGTAATTGACAATTGGCTTAGCCAGTCAGGTTGTCGGATTTTTGATTACGTATTTTAATATTGTCTCCGTTAAACAAATGATGGCATAGGTGGACTAATACTGAAAGGGAAACGTATAGCTGTACTTACTTTTAATTGTCATACATTTCACAGCATGTCAAAATCTTGATCGATTGGAAGTTTGTAGCCTGAGTTCCAAATGTCACATCGTTATATGGTCCTCCTTGAAATTTCCCTGAATGCCAAATACACATCACTAAATACCCAACTTCTCTACACGAACGTTTGAGTGCTAAGAAAAATTACACACCACAGTAGAATGACTGTAATAGCTAAGCATCTTCTGTGCTGCTTTCTTCCAGATCTGACTCACTGCAGATGTATTTTCTATTCTTGCCTGTAATGTTTTTTACTTCATTTCAAATCCTTGACAGATCGCACATTGGCAAGCGCTCGCTAGTGGCTTTATTTACCACTTCCCCTCGTCTTTCTTAGTACCAATGTCAAAGCTTCTAGCCTTCTCAGGCGGTGCGGATTGCACTGCTGACCCAATACGTGACAATAATGTTAACCCCTTTGTTAATCTTCTCCTCCCCTCGTCTATTCTGGAACCAGTATCAAGACTCCACAGGCGGGCGGCAAATTCTGGTTTGGGGGAATACAACGTAGAATGCCTTTTGATACTAATATTACGTACCTCCTCTGTCAGAGCTCTTCCTCTTTAGATCAGCGCTCATTTGCCACTATTTCTCCTTTCGCGACATTGTCGCTGCTATTCCTTGTTCCATTTTTTCTAATTCCCCTCGTCTTCTTCTGGCAATGTGCCAGTAGTAGCATGTGCCGCAATGTCTTCCCAAAGGGATCAGCCCGGTTTGGACTGCAGACAGACTTGCTGTCACTCTCTGACCCTTCTGACTTGCACGTGTTGCCGTACTAGAGAAACATGTGGAAAGTGGTGTTTCCTGTTTTCCACTCTTGTGGTTACTATTTGCCACTTGTCCTGGTATGGATGTGAGAGGTTCCCTGCGCAGGCGGCGGTGGGGGCGGCGAGGCAGGCCGCGCGGCGGCCGGCGGCGCGGCGCGCGGGCGCGAGTTCAAGGAGGGCGCGGGCTTCGCGCGCCGCCGCGGGGCCATGCGCCGCCGCGTGCACCAGGTCAACGGGCACAAGTTCATGGCCACCTTCCTGCGACAGCCTACCTTCTGCAGCCACTGCCGTGAATTCATCTGGTGAGTAGAGCGGACGGGTGGATACTGGCTCCTGTTTCACTAACTGGACAATTGACAGCGACATAATGTCAGCTACTGCTGCTTCCTGCGGCAGTCCACATTCTGTAGCGACTGCCGCGAGTTCATCTGGTGAGTGAGACGGAAGAGTACGGTCTATTGGACGCATGCTGGGAGACGAATGTCAGGGATCCAGGTGCCCAGAGCCACCTACCTGCGGTTGCCGACCTGCAGCCACTGCCGCGAGTTAATCTGGTGCGTCGAGCGGACAAGAGTATGGTCTGTCTATAGGTATTGGATGCATGTGCCGTGCCAGGAAGGCGATTAAGATGGCGACCACTCTAAGCGTAGCCAGAGAGAACAGTCTGGACCTCTTCAAGACTAGAAATAGTTTGAGAAGAGAATGTTGAACGCTGTTTGGGAGGAGTGATTGTTTTTACACATTAATTTAGTTATGCACGGGTGTACCAATTTTTGCGTTGTTGTTCTGTCCCGTACGTCAAGAGATAATTGTTGTAACAATCACAGTTTTATTGGATGACTCAAGATTCGGTAGTTGTGACCAGCAACATAAAGTAGTTGATTGATGCTCATGAGTTGTAATTAATGTGTATAAGGCAAAAACGCTAGTTGAATGAAAGTTTGCACACTTGTGTTGTGCACTTGACTATCTGCAGCCACTTGGGCTCGAATTGGCTCGAAACATGTCGAAAATATCCGTTTTAAGACCGTAAAGTGCTCAAAAAAAACATAAATTAATCTTTCCGTTTGCAGGGGCTTGGGAAAGCAAGGATATCAGTGCCAAGGTAATATTTTCTTTTATTTATGGTCTCTGTAGTTTTGTGTACCAATATTGATGAACCAAGAGTGCAGTGATAGCGTGCATTGAAAATATTCAAACTTGTATGAGAGTGACCGCAGCGCGAATTACGATTCAGTCTCTGGTCAGTGTCATACGAGATCGTACAGTCGAGTTCATTAATATATGAGCAAACAAATGCCTAATATGTAAACTTTTGCACCTTATTATCAATATCATAAAGGTGTACAGATATTTTAGAACCCTCAGTTTTGCTCATAGGTATATTAATGAACTCGACTGTACATTACAAGCGTTTATACCTTTGTAGTTTCAGTGCATACGAGGGTGGTTCTGAATGTTTCTGGTTGGGTCGAAATTATTAATTAAATTATTAGTTTTATACTACCGATTAAAACTTTTTTATTGCATTTTAAACCCTGGCCGTAAATTATTAAAATATTGTCAAAGACGAAAAATAATGTTTTCGAAAGATGTCGTTCATTGTTTTCGATTTAAACTGACACTGCTGCTTGGAGTCACGAGTTTTTATCCAATTCCGGTATACAACTAATGCCTCACCCACCATATACCCCAGATCTGGCTGCAAACGACTTTTTCTTTGTTTCTCAAATTAAAAAAAAACCTCTCGAGGACGATATTTTATCGACTAATGAATGATGCAGTCAATAAATTACCGCATCGCCTATTTTTCGAAGAATGCAAAATGCATCGAAGTAGTAGACAACAAACTAAGTAAATGACGAAGGTACCTATCTCTTCGTTTTTTTGAGTAGCTAGAAATTTTCAAAATATCCCTCGTATGTTGATTGCCCTGTATTTTTGTGTGTAATTAATACCGGCGTCTGTCAACAGTGTGCACTTGCGTGGTTCACAAGCGCTGCCACTCGTCCGTTGTCACTAAATGCCCCGGCATGAAGGAAGAGGTAAGTTTTACAACTAACATACCTACCTACTCATGTAAGATTTGTGTTTTTCTCTTTCTTTGGTTGTTCCGAAACACCAAGTTTTTCAATCTAATGTTACTTTAACGTTTGCTAACTGAAAAATTTATTCCTTTTTCGTCAAATTCAATTCGGGTTAATTTTTTTCCTTATAGTGCTGCAGAGACTATCCGTGACGCACTATTTCGTCTGTGAAACTAGAACCTAATTATAATTATATACAGTAACGCACACGACGGGCAAAAAGTCCGGCGCACAATTCATACAATCCATGCAGACTTTTTGTGCGCCGTAAACTATCGCACAAAAATTGTGCCGTCTCCGCTGCACCAATTATAATGACCAGTGGCTCTGCAGCATTCTAGGCGGCTATTAAACGCACCAAGTTCTGTTATTTGGTATTACATCAATAGCAGTAATCTTAACTTTATACCAGGAACTCTGCTCACCCGCGTAAAATTAAGTCTATACTAATATTATAAAGCTGAAGAGTTTGCTTGTTTGTTTGTTTGTTTGTTTGAACGAGCTAATCTCAGGAACTACTGGTTCGATTTGAAAAGTTATTTTTGTGTTGGATAGACCATTTATCGAGGAAGGCTTTAAGCTATATAACATCACGCTGTGACTAACAGGAGCGAAGAAACATTGAAAATGCGGGAAAAACGGGGAAAATTAGTCACTATTCCACACGGACGGAGTCGCGGGCACAGCTAGTATTTAATAAATTGATTCGTTTGATTTTAGGGACCGAAAATTGTAAGATTGTAATGTAAGTTAGGAATGCAGATTAATATAAAAAAAATGTAATAAAAATACGACGCTACCACAGCACCCGGTCAGCTCCTAGAATACTCGATGTCCCCTGCAGCTGACATTTAATTCGATGCTCGCCATTGCACTTGCCTTGAATATAAATCTAAAACTACGAAAATTGTTTATCAAAGTTACTCTATTCGACGTGCAACTTGGAACGATTTTAGAGAGATAGAGTAAATTCGCGTATCGTTTTTACCTAAAATACCTTTCTCTCTCTCTCGCTCTAAAATTGTGCCAAGTTGTATGCCAAATAACATAATTGTACCATTTTGCGGAGACCCGAAGGGGTTTTACCATCAGTTTGTGAGTGTGCCCCCCCTGTCGCGCAGCAGCAGAGCGCAGTGGGTGTGTCGGGCGGGCAGCGGTTCAACGTGAACGTGCCGCACCGGTTCGTGGTGCACTCCTACAAGCGGTTCACCTTCTGCGACCACTGCGGCTCCTTGCTCTACGGGCTGATCAAGCAGGGCTTGCAATGCGAAGGTATGCGCCGGTTTAGCTTCGTCATCATCATCGTTGTCGTCTACAGAATCATCATCATCATCGCCATCAAAATCATCGTCTTCTTTTTCTTCATCTTCATCCTCATCATATTCGTCGTCGTCGTCGTCATCAGCATCATCACTATCGTCGTCATCAGCATCGTCTTTGTCGTCGTCATGAGTATCGTCACCATCATCGTTATCATCATAGTCTTCGTCATCGTCGTCATCAGCATCGTCATCATCATCATCATCATCATCATCATCATCATCATCATCATCATCATCATCATCATCAAACGTGCCGCAACGGTTCGTCGTGTATGTACTCGTACAAGCGGTTCACCTTCTGCGACCACTGCGGCTCGCTGCTCTACGGGCTGATCAAGCAGGGCTTGCAATGCGAAGGTAACATCATCATCATTATCGTCATCGTCATAGTCGTCGTCATCATCATCATCAGCAGCAGCAGCACCATCACTATCATCACCATCATCGTAGTCACCAGCGTTATCATCATCTGTCACACCAGCATCATCATTATCATCATTTCCCCATAATCGTTATTTCTTAGCATACAATTTTCCATTCACTTATCCTTCTAAATGGCTATTTTTCTATTGCAGTTTTTTACAGAAGTTAATTTTCATAGTAGCATTTCTTCCGTGTCGTCACCGTTTTTAGGATTCCGTACCCAAAGGGTAAAAACGGGACTCTATTTTTGAGACTTCGCTGTCTGTCTGTCCGTCTGTCACCAGGCTTGTATCTCACGAATCGTGACAGCTTAAAGAGTTAAAATTTTCACAGATGATGTATTTCTGTTGCCGCTATAACAACAAATACAAAAATCAAAACAATAATAATAATTAAGGGGGCTCCCATAGAAAACAACGGTTTTTTTTTTGCTGTTTTTGGTACGGAATTATTTAAGCATTGGAAGGGTCACAATCACAACATTATTGTTAGTCCTGACGAGTATTGTTGTGTGCAGTGTGCTCGATGAACGTGCACAAGCGCTGCCAGAAGAACGTGGCCAACAACTGCGGCATCAACACCAAGATGATGGCCGAGATCCTCAGCGAGATGGGCATCTCGCCCGACAAGAACCCGCGCCCGAGGACCTCCAAGGTACGTAAGCTCTAGTCCCCGGAATCTAAATTGGCAACGTTTTTAATAGAGGGGTTCAGGTACTTCCATTATTTAAAATCTTGACCGTAAATATTTTGGGTCGGTTATAATACGCGTCTGAAAAACCCTGTAAAGTTTTTTTTTTGGAATTTTCATGTAAAAAAGTTATGAAAATCTGAAAATATTGCCCTGTATTTTGTACAGTCAGGGAAATTGGATGTTTAGCAGGTTGAGATACTTCTCAAATTGGTCTTATTACTATTTTCAGCCAGTTGCATGACATAAATACTCAATATTGAACTTCATGGTGAAGTTTGTCCTATAATGCGAACAAATTATGAAGGCAGTCAACCTGCTAAACATTCAGATTCGCTGACTGTACCCAGGTTTTTAGTCAACCGGTCGGTAACGCAGTATCAAAGTATTGGAACACAATCCGCCAAGAGATCAGAATGCACTGGCGTCGCCGTCGCATTTGTATGCACGCTGGCGCTGTATTATGCCTACTTTGTACGGAACTTGAAGAGCCGTATGTAGGCATCACGCAAGGCGCATTGACCTGAAAAGCGATGAAAGATTTGTCTCTCACAAGGTCAATAAAGAAAATTTCCAGGAAATGTTTTGCAGGGGTGTTCAGATGCGTATACCCGATCATTGTTTAAACATTTATGGTCAATTTAAGTTTATCCTTTAACCTTTTGACCGCCAAAGACGCCATATCACGTCATCGCAAGTCAGTGCCCGTGACGCCACGACGTTAAATGGCGCGTCGAAGTTATGAAAGAACTGAAATATAAAACGCTTCAACATTTTTTCTAGGTTTACTTTATTTATAGGTAGTGTAAGTTATTTTATACCTAATTTAAATAAAATAATACAGCACCATTCGAAAAAAAAAACAAGCATTATCTGAGAGCCGACTCACGTCTTTGGCGTTAGGAGCACAGCGTTTTACTTCGCGAGTTCGCGCCTTGGCGGTCAAAAGGGCGCGCTCTACACTCGCGACGCGAACACCCGCGAACGCCCGCGAAAGCCGCGAATCGCGAGTGTAGATGTTGTTCACGCCTTGCGTTCGCGCTTAGTTATTATGCGTGAGCCGCTGCGTAAATTCACGCCGTGAATTCACGGCGCGACTTCGCGCCGCGAGTGTAGAGCGGGCTTTAAGTGACGAAGAAGCTCTTAGTAGTCGACCTAGTAAATAAGCGTGTGTTCCAGTACAACCCGGTGATGCTGGAAGGGCCGGGCGAGGCGGCCGGGGACGCCGACAAGGAGCCCCTGGACAAGCACGACGAGAAAGGTAAAGTACGCATGCGTGTGCGCATATTTATTATTATCTTCTTCTTTTTTACTATTATCGAACCAACTGATTCCTGACCCATCGCAGAACGTTGTCACAGTTAACGTTATAGAGATTTCGCCTGTCGAGCAATGCAATGGCACTATGACGTTTACTGTGTATAGGTTCTATGGTGGGTCAGGAATCAATTGGTTCGATGGTACAAGTGTGGAATTGTTCACATAGGAAACTTTCGGTACCTAACTTGAATTTCCTCTTGTGAAAATTAACTGATTCTAGACGATCATCCCAACTGTTTTAGTTTAGCTTCTTGACTTTTTTTTTTGTATAGTTTTGTGTTGTTGATTGTTATGTTGATTGTTTGAACTCTCTGGAATATTTGAATATCTATGTAAGATATAAGAAATGGGAAATTTTAAATATAATCTGTAGTTGCCATTTGCATTATTTGAATATTTTTTGGAGAGTGGGGAGTTCATTGCCACAATCGTGGTTAGAAGATTGAAAACATTATTGCATGTAATTTTTCGGTTTGAAACCTCTTATCTTTCGACGACCCTATATCAGGTAAGTGACTTACAACTACACCTGATAAAGGGTTAAACTTTAAACACTAAACCACAGGTTCTCAACGAGGCGATTTCGCAAGAGGGGAACATTATGTGCGACTGAAAGCATTTTCTGATACCATGGTCGTTCTGTGCGTGCAGCGTTGACCGTTGCGTCGAGTAGAACCATACAATTTCTATGAAAAATTGGGGACTTTTTTTACATATGTATCGAAAGCGCCCGTAATTCTAAGTATGTAAAACCGCTTTTTATTTAAATTGATAAAACAAAGAAATTGACAACTTTTTACGTTTCGACACGATAGATGAATGAAGTGGACCAAAAAAAAATCAAAGCTGCCGTGGACACAACAACTTTGAGAACCTGTGGCTTAAATCATTCCATGTTATGTTTGTTTTTGCACTGTTTGTTTGTTAATTTGTTTGTGCGTTTGTCCGCGCGTGTAGCGCCGCTGGGCCCCGCCTGGAGCTCGCACTGGGACGACCTGCGAGACATATTCACGTGCTACGAAGGTTCATTTTTGTTTGCTTTTTGGTTGCGGGAACCTAGCTTTATATGCTACAGCGTTTCGACCGCTCTGTCATTTTAGGTGGTACACACGGGCGGTGTTTTTTGGCGATTTAAATACTTACGCATCGGACTAGACGGGAAATAATTTTACGATTTTTAAACGGTATTGAAAGATATTACCAAGCTTGTTTGTATTTAAATTTAAAAGAATTATCTAAAAAAGATCAAAATCTAAAATTACAGATGGTGGAAACGCTGAAACATTACGCTTTGTATTTTATTTGTAACGAAGATTCATAGTTCATTTGAAGTTCACTCAGGGTTTTTGTGAGTCTACTCTAAAAGTTGATAACCATAATATAATGCTGTGACATCATTAGTATTACTAAACAAAAGGTTTTTCGTGAATGCAGAATATAGGCAAGATAAAAAAAATATCCTTTGGTAAATATAATACACGTATTTTTTCTTTTATTTGACGTATAAGAAATGAAGAAGATACAGATACAGTGCATAGAAGTTTCAAATCAATTGCAATTTTGCAACAAAAGATCCTAAAATTAATCTATCGTCAACTTTAAGAATTTCAAAAAACAAGTCACATACAGTATCATTCTATAATTATACAGGGTGACCTCTAAGACGTAATACAAAACCAGTGTTTTAAATATGTTTCCCTTGTACTAAAACCCCTGACTAGGTCGCATGTTGTTAAAGTGATCATTAGTATTCTTTTTTTACGTTTGCATTATTCCTAAATTTTTCGGTTAAATGTGGTCACCTTACCATTACGTTTAGAGTAAAAAGTCCTTATGTAATTAACCCAATTGT